>VDFB02239119.1:0-28238 GCA_007258455.2 Sequoia sempervirens | reverse complement strand
CGTTTTAGGGTTGGGGTCAAGGTTAGGGATAGAGATATAATCAGTGTTAGAGTTATGTTTACTTTATGGTTAGTGTTAGAGATTGGAAGAGGGTTAGGGTTAGAGTTATAATTAGGATTAGTGTTAGCTTTAAAATTAGGGTTAGGTTAGAGATAGATTTAGAGTTAGTATAAGGGTAAAAAAAGTGTTACTATTAGAATAATAATAATGTATATTAAATTTTAACCTTGATCCTAATTGAATCATCACCCTAACCCTAATTAAATCCTGACCCTAATCTTATTATACCCTAAACTTATCCCTAACCCCAAGATTTATTGTAGAACACTAACCCTAAACATAGACCTAACCATAATTAAACTTTAACCATAACCTTAACCCTTACCATAGTTAAACTATAACCCTAATTGAACCCTATAGCTAATCTTAACCCTTACCCTAATGAAACACCAACCCTAATAAACTCGAACCCTAATTTTACTTGAACCCTAATTGAGCCTTAACCTTAACCATAATTGAACCCTAACCTAGGGTGATCCCACAATACTGGTTTACAATTTTGGCCAAACTGGACACTGAATTTTTTTTTCTAACTAAATCTTCACTTTCGGGCACCTATAGCGACTAAACCATGAGGAATTTGAAGATGATGCACACTAGTGATTTGTGACATTTTGTCTGTAGATTCTAAATATATTTTTTTCAAAATTTTTGGAATCGTATTGCGCTTCTTTTTCCATCTCCTTCGAAAACTAGTTTTTTTCAGTAAACAACATTTTTAAGGAGTGATGCTCACCATATAACACATAATTTTTTTTCCATGAAGCATTAAATTATAATTATTTCAAATTTATATTTTTAACTAGATATCTAGTGCTTCCAATTGGTTTCATAGTGTTTTATTGAATATTTGTTCCTTAATCAAGTTTTGAAGTCAAAACAATTACAATTCAAACATAGGCAGACCATATAACACAACTTTTTTTGTATGTATCAAAATTCAATTTATTTTTTTGGATCAAGGACTTCAATATCTGGTGCACTCATATTTTTCAATTTTTTATTTATAATCTACTATTTTTCCACATGTGCAGAACAAAGAGCTTGATTTTCGGTGAAAAACCTACACTCACAAGAAATAAAAAATAAATATAATAATTAAATTAAATTTATTTAAAATTATTTTTGGGAAGCTTATAATAAGGAATACATATTTGCAAAAAATAAATTTTAAATGAATTCATTTGATCCCCAAAAGGTAAATCAAAAGTGGTTTTTTATCAGCATTTTGATAGGTGTAAAGGAGACTCTGTTATAGGTATGGTTTAAAACTAGCAGGGTTATATCCAAGGGGGTTTGATCTAAGGTGGTCCGATCAAACCCTCGTCAATTGGAATCCTTTAAATGGAACTTTTCAAGGTTTAAATCATTATATTTTCTAAAATTATGTGATTTCAGCAAAAATCAAGATCTCCCATAAATTGTAAACCAGTATTGTGGGATCAACCCCTAACCTTAATCATGACTACAAGATTTATTTTAGAACCATAACCCTAATCTTAATTGAGCCATAATTGAGTCCACACCCTATTCATAACCTTATTTCTAATAATAACCCTAATTAAACCCTAATCATAACCCTGATTGAAACCTAACCCTAATTTAATCCTAAACCTACTTAAGCTTGAACCCTAACCCTAATTGAACCCCAATCCTAATCCTATTTGAACCTTAATCATAATTTAACCCTAACAATAACTTGAATATTTCTCTTATAACCCTAATTAAACCATAACCCTAACCCTAATATTAACCCCAACTCTTACCCTAATTATACTTTTATCCTAACCCTAACTCTAATTGAACACTACCCCTAATTGAATAATATATATAATATATTGAGAGATATCCTTCTCAAGGAATTTATTGCACTTTTATGTGAGAAATTGATTAAAAAATTGGTGCCTTGAGAAGGATATCTCATGACGTATTTTATATATATTATTAAACTATAACCCTATTCTAATGATTTAACCTAATCTTAATCCTAAATATTACTCTAATTATACTCTAATCCTAAGCTTAACTCTAATTTAACCTTAACCCTAATTAAAACCTAAGCATAATTGAACCCTAACCCTAACCCTTATTGAACCTTTATCCTAAATTTAATTGAACCCTAACCTTAACCCTTATTAAACCCTAACCCAAATTTAACACTAACCCTAAGCCTAAGTGAACCTTAATTCTAACCCTAACCCTAATTCTAATTTAACCCTAACCCTAACCTAACATTAACCTTGAACCTACTTAAACTTGAACCCTAACCCTAATTGAACCCTAGCCTAATTAAACCCTAGCCCTAGCCCTAACCATAATTGACCCTTGGTCCTAATTAAACCCTAATCTTAGCCCCGAATCTTATTCTAGTTATACTCTAATCCTAACCCAAAATCTAATTGAACCCTAACCCTAATTTAATAATATGTATAAAATATTTTGAGAGATATCCTTCTCAACATGTCAATTGTACTTTTATGTGAGAAATTGATTAAAAAAATAGGTGCCTCAAGAAGGATATCTCTCAAGATATTTTATATATTATTAAATCCTAACCCTAACTCTAACCCTAATTTAATTGAACCCTAATATTAACCCTAGCTCTTACCCCAATTTTACTCTAATCCTAACCCTAACTCTAATTGAACCCCAACCTTGACCCTATATTTAATAGAACCCTAACCTTAACACTTATTAAACCATATCTCAAATTTCACGCTAACCCTAGCCCTTAATGAACCTTAATTCTAACCCTAATTGAAACCTAACTCTAATTTAACTATAACCCTAACATTAACGTTATTTGTGTTGAGAATGAAGGTGAAATTGTAGCTTAAAACTTATAAACCTACGAGACTATAGATTTAATTAAGTGTTCTTTGTCATAATTTTGTGTATGATTATCTATTTAGATCAATTTTACCAATTGTAGAAAGAGACTGAAGATTGTAGAAGAATGAGACAAGAAGATAGAAGTGACATCATATACGTGGAGAAACCCTTTCGGGAAAAAAATCCACCAGAATCAATAGTGCTTGTATTATTTAACCTTAGAACAAGATTACAATAATATTGTATCAATCCTTGATTGATATGCTTCCTTTGCCTTCAATAATCCTTCACAACCTGCAATAAACTCTCATAGAACTCTCATACACTTGCTGCAATACAAGATATCCATGCATTCGATGTGACCAAGCATGAATCCACACATCCCATGCCATGCTTCAAACCCTCACACATGCACAAGCTCAACCTACTAACCTGCAACAAAGATTACAAACTCTAATGCAATTGCTGCAATAAATAGACAATTATGAGCATTGTAAAATCCAAAGAGTTGATCAAAACAAGAGCATAAAGCTCCTCTCATAAATCCACGCCTAGATTGTTCAAGTAGACTTCCACATTGTAACATGAAGTCAAAACCAAAGTCTCCTCAATTTAGGCACCCCAAACTAAACACTTAATTGATCGTTGGTCAAGAAAATATCTTCCAAGCTTCTCCTCAAAGTTGGTGCCCAAGAATGGGTCCACTTAACTGAGCCCTGTAAATATCTTCTCATGCAAGATGTGTTAACTCAAAGATTCCAACTTGGGCGCCCAAGGTGGGCCCAAGTCTATCTTAGTTAACTGAAACATATCTCTCCACCAATTCATGTAAACATTATGCATGATTGATCATCCCCACTTAACTGAATGTGTCCACCTATTATCTGTCATGCAACTCAAGTCAACTAAAGTCAACTAACATGAAACTCAAACTAACTACATGCAACTGAAGATAACTGAACCATAATTGAACTGAACTAAACTCCACTCATGTAAATATCAATCCCTAACTTCTAGGATCTTTACATGCATTAGTAAAGTGTTATCTTTTCTCCAAATAGTTAACTTAAGCAAGGTGGGTTCCACCTTCCATGTGGACGCCCCATGTGCTCCTATTTTTTAGGAGCTCTTCTTGGGAATCCCCACATGTTCCTATCATTGAGGAATAATTACAAATGTCAATTTACATGTTCATTTCATTCAAATTTAATCTCTTTCTAATCCTAGTGTTGGGGAACACTTTCCAAGGACTTTAGAGATACATGAAATATGTTTAGGATTGCAATTAAATGGCATCCTATTCCCAACATTCTTCCACTTGACATTATACATTGCAATTATTCTAAACAAGGAATCATTATTATAAATCAAGTACAGGACTTAAGGCCAATGGCCTTCCTGCACCAAGAGAACTTATTTGCAACATTGATCAAAGTGTCGACTTTCTCAATCAATACCTTTCCCAAGTCTCTGTAACCAAACTATCATAGGTAGAACTTCATGCTAAACCCAAATCTGCAAACAAGTCCCTGTATATCCACCATCCTACAAAATAAAACTTCAAGGTAATAAGACACATAGACATGCAATAAAAAACATCTGAAGTAACTCATTGTCGTAAAGTGTAACTAGTCCAAGAGAGGTGTCCCTCTCATACATAACACATATAACTTCTAGAACTCCCACTACATAGGTAATGTCAAATCTAAAAACAAGATCACAACATTAACAACTCCTCCTAGAGCACTTCACATAGAGGATGTGGCTAACTCCTCTATCATAGTGTCAAAAAAACATACAATGATATGCAAAATGCATCTCTCATAACATAAGAACCTTCAAGAAGAAGACAATATTCCCACAAAGAGAGAACCTGCAAATCAAACCATGTTCTTATACCACACTAACATGTGCCAAAATATGTAAAGTAAAATCTCCTTCAACACTCCCAAACTGAAAGGATATCAACATCTAACCATTCAACTTATAATGAAACATGTGGCAGAACTTAGATGTAAACCTCTCACATAAATTAGATCAAACTTAGCCAAACATTCACACAACAAAAGGGAATATGCCCAAAGCCACTAACTATCTCCCATACCTCTCCTATCCAAATCCTCAGAATTAACTCAAGTAAAATATTGCAAGGAGAACAATGGAAATACATAAAATCATACATCTACTTCTCAACAATCCCTCAGAACTCAATTTTCAAGACTAGTGCATAAGAGAAGACAATATACATATAAATAATGCATCTAATAATCAAGCAGGAAACACCTCTTAGATCATTTACCTTCTGAGTAGACGAAGAGTGGGATACAAGATTGTCTTATGCATACAACACCAAGCAATATAGGCTTTCAATAAAGACAACCTTCTCATTAGGTCTATGATGGACTCACATCCATTTCTAGGTGTAGGTTCCTTGGTCTTTATTGTTGAATTTTTTTTATAACAAGTAACCATTCCAACACATATCTCTTAACATAAGAAATATCCAGCCTAACCCAAGCCTCTTTAGTATCCATGAGCACCCACCAATCAATCCATGCCAACTTCAAATGCAACCTGCATAATCATGAAGCTCCAAGAAAATGATTAATACTCAAAACCAAAAAGAACTTGATCCTATCCAAAGGAATAACAATAACATATTTACCAAAGAATCTAAGTGTCCTCCATGAAACAAGATGTTAAAACCCCTTCAAATCACATGAAGATAACCATATCCTACCAAAGCTCCCACTAAACTGTGATATCGAGCTATACATGGCAACAAGATAAACCATCACTATTAAAAGCTCCCACTAAAATATGTAACCAAGCTATCCATGACATCATGATAAGCATATCCTAAATGAAGATCATCCATGGCCTCAACACAATCAAAGAATCCACTGTAAACAACACAACTCCCAAAAGGTAAAGAAAACCATAATCTCTAAACCAAGAAGATAAAACACACTTCTTTTACAAATTTGTAATAACATAATAGTACAAGCTCCCACTACAACCAAAAAACCTTCAAACTTTTAAGAGAAAGGCATCCTAAACTCTACCCAACCGTTAGCTTTGATACCAGATGTTGAGAATGAAGGCGAAATTGTAGCTTAAAACTTGTAAACCCATGAGACTATAGATTTAATTAAGTGTTTTGTGTCACAATTCTTTGTGTATGATTATCTGTTCAGATCAATTTTACCAATTGTAGAAAGAGACAAAAGATTGTAGAAGAATGAGACAAGAATATAGAAGTGACATAGCATATACCTGGAGAAACCCTTTTGGGAAAAAACTCCACCAGAATCAATAGTGCTTGTATTATTTAACCTTAGAACAAGATTACAATAATATTGTATCAATCCTTGATTGATATGCTTCCTTTGCCTTCAACAATCCTTCTTCACAATGTGCAATAAACTCTCATAAAACTCTCATACACTTGCTGCAATACAAGTTATCCATGTATTCCATGTGACCAAGCATGCATCCACACATCCCATGCCATGCTTCAAACCCTCACACATGCACAAGCTCAACCTGCTAACCTATAACCAAGATTACAAACTCTGATACAATTGCTGCAATAAATAGACAATTATGAACATTGTAAACTCCAAAGAGTTGATCAAAATAAGAGTATAAAGCTCCTCTCATAAATCCATGCCTAGATTGTACAAGTAGAGTTTCACACTATAACATGAAGTCAAAACCAAAGTCTCCTCAATTTAGGCGCCCCAAATTGAACACTTAACTGATCGTTGGTCAAGAAAATATCTTCCAAGATTCTCCTCAAAGTTGGTGCCCAAGAATGAGCCCACTTAACTAAGCCTTGTAAATATCTTCTCATGCAAAAGGTGTTAACTCAAAGATGCCAACTTGGGCACCCAAGGTGGGCCCAAGTCAATCTTAGTTAACTGAAACATATCTCTCCACCAATTCATGCAAACATTATGCATGATTGATCATCCCCACTTAACTGAATGTATCCACTTGTTATCTGTCATGCAACTCAAGTCAAATAAAGTCAACTAACATGCAACTCAAACTAACTACTTGCAACTAAAGATAACTGAACCATAACTAAACTAAATTGATACTGAACTGAACTCCACTCGTGTAAATATCAATCCCTAACTTCTAGGATCTTTACATGCATTATTGAAGTTTTATCTTTTCTCCAAACAATTAAATTAAGCAAGGTGGGTTCCACCTTCCATGTGGATGCCCCATGTGCTCCTATTTTGTAGGATCTCTTTTTGGGTGTCCCCACATGTTCCTATCATTTAGGAATAATTACAATTATCAATTTACATGTTCACTTCATTCAAATTTAATCTCGTTCTAATCCTAGTGTTGGGGAACACTTTCCAAGGACTTAGGAGATACATTAAAAATGTTTAGGATTGTAATTAAATGACATCCTATTCCCAACAATTTGAACCCTAACCTTAACACTTCTCCAAGGTTGGATATGCACCTCAACCGTGCAAATTCAAATTAAGTCGGCACCAACATATGCCCATGGTGGAAAGGAATGAAGGAAAGCCACATCATGCCTTATCTTGGACCCAGATCCATTCATACATGCCATGCCACACTTCCACAATCACCGAAGAAAATTTGTAATTAGTGTAAACACCCAAGATTGACTGAACCTATGTAAACACCATAAAACATTTAAGACACACTTCCTTTGATCCAAAGACAAATTGTAGACACCAAAAATCACTTGAATGCAGTCTATAATATTCCATAAACACCCTAAGATCCAACAAATTCCTTCGCAACAACTTTCACCTGAAGAACAAACTCATCTTGTTCAACCAAATAATATTTTGTACATTGTAACTCAAGAAATCAACTTGTAGAGCACCAAACCACAAAAAACTTCAACTAAAGATAGCTATGAGCAATATCAACACACTTCCAGATTTAGAAGACCAAAAACAAAACTGCGGAGAAATGTGGAGCAAAACCATTTCTCCTAGACGCCAATTTAACATACAATTCACACACTAGTGAACACAAATCTCTCTGCACAATGACCCAAACCAAGAAATTTTGGATATAACATCTGTGAACACCTCTTATCAATATATCCAAACTACACAATTAGATCTTCAACACAAAAGAGATGTGGAGCAAAAACCAGAACACCACACTGTATACCAGAACACCTCTGCAACACACTGTTTCCTCTTTTATTCAAAATTTCTCAAAAGCACTTGGAAACCAAGGACTAGAGACATGTTCTCATCATCTTCAAGACTTCCTCTTCATCGCCAAACCAATTTCAACATAGCAACTCATCCAAACAAAAGCTTATCAAAGCAACACTAGAGGTTAACATCAACAACACTTACTAATGACAACACAATCAAACTAATCAAAACATCATCACAAATTCTCAATCATCACCAATTACAACACCAATTACACATGCTTGCAACAATTTCATACATATGCACATGGATATTTATGCATGACAGTAATCCTAGTTAGGTGTCTCAATCAGAGAGAGTTAACTTGCCATCTCTTGCAAGTTTTGAGGAAGTTAACTCACCACCACTCTCTATTAGTGGAAATCAACTATCTAGTATTCTTGACCATTCATGTTGTAAGTTATTTACCTCTTTGCTATATGTACATCTTATTCGTGGCTTAATTGATAAGTTGATCTATCTATTTTTATGTGTATTTTTTCCTTGCATTTTTGTGTTTTTCAATAATGTGGGTAGGAGTATGCATTTGTTTAACTTATGTGGCTAATGATATGGGAATTTTTTGCAAAGATCTTTGTGATTTCTATAAATAGTTTGTTAAGACCCTCAACCAATAAAATAAATAAATAAGGAGATACAGGATCCCCTTGTCTAAGTCCCCAAGAAGCTATGAACATGTTTGAAGGAATGCCATTAATAAAAATAGAGAATGAAGTTGAGTTACACAACTCATAACCCACTCCACCCACTCAGAGAAAAAACCAAAATCTAATAAGTTGTGATGAAGGAATGACTATTTGACTTTGTCATAGGATTTAGACATATCAAGTTTATTGAGTTCATGATTTTTTCTTTAGATGAAGCCATAGGGTGGATAAATTTTGTTGCCACAACTATCCCATCTAGAAGATTTGTCAACCTTTGATAAATCCTCCTTGCTTGAGAGATATTAAGGGAGCTAATCACTTTGTAAGATGATCAACAATAAGCTCGATGATTATCTTGTAAGTCACATTACATAGGAGAATGGGTGAAAAAAATCTATAGAGGTGGCCCCATATTTTTTTGGGGATAAGAGCCAAAAGGTAAACTTGATCACTTTGAGCATATGTTTATATACTTGTGATTCTCTAACAACCTATAACATATTTAATTTTAGAATTTCCTAAAATTCCTAAAACAATTCAATAGGAAACCCATTAGATCTAGGCAAACTACCCTTTTTCATTTGAAACACCATCACCTTAAACTCCTTAATGGAAATGGGTTCAAGGAGTGTCTTGTTCATATAATCAGAAATTAAGGAAGGAATGGATTCAAGTGCTAGCCTCTTCTATTCCTAGTCCTAAATATCCTACTTTGAGAACAAAGAGGACAAGTTTTGAATAAATTACATAGAAATATCTTGGAGAGAATTTAGCTTACTTTTTTGGGCATATATAAGAGAAGTGATAATATATAACCCTTTTGTGCTACTTTATGGAGTTATGAATTTTATTTTTGTTTTTACGCCCTTCTTGAAGCCAATAAATTCAAGATTTTTGTTTCTAGAAAATATTTTCTTGAAATCCCACTCAAATAGTACTTTGGAGCACTTAGTCTCTTTCCTCACTGGCTCCTCTAACATACCTTGTTTTCTAATAAGAAAGGTGACTCTATCTAACTTTTCTTTAATTTGATTTTTTAGTTTTGAAAACATTTCCAAAAGAGAATCTATTCCATATTTTGAGTTTTAATTTAACAAATTGAATCCTCTTAAAGAAGGAATATATAGTTGAACCAAAAGCTAGCTTCCCATCTAGCAACTATATTTCCATGAGATTGACCAAATTGGTATCCTGCAACCACATAAGTTGGAACTTAAAGGGAGCCTTCCTTGGGTTAGAAAATAATTAGGAGAATTTTATAGGCCAATGGTTTGACGCTTTCCATGCTAAAATTTTATAATGATAAGCCCAACTATTACCTATCCAAAAATCCAACATAAGAAACCTATCTAGTCTTTCAAAAAATAATTCATTCCCACACCTTTTATTGCTCAAGTTAAAATAATGTTGCTTGGCTTCATATTCATCAAGTTGAGGAAGGACATATTATCTCTCCACAAGGAAGAAGATGGGACAATATGACCACTACCCCCTAATTTTTCATCTAGACTTCTAGTAGCATTGAAATCTCCTACAAGAATCCAAGGGAGAGAGGGAAATATGACACATATAGATCTAACCTAGGACCAGAATTTTTTTTTACTAGATTGAATTTTTGCTTCATGAACCCTAGATAGATGTGAGCTTTTACAATAAGGTGACATTTAACTTACAAAACTAAGTCATTTTTGTCTTAAATTTAGTACTTGACATATATAGTTAAATAAATAAATTAACAAGTTATTGTTAATTTAATAAATAAAAATTTAGTTTGGGTAGTTATATTCTCATAAATAGTTTTATATAGGAATATGGGCCTTTTAAATACAATTCAATGTAATAGTTTTGGTGTGTAATGCGATTGGCAGTATATTGATTCAAGAGAAATATCAATTTCTCTCTCTCATTTTCAATATGGTATTAGAGCAGGTTGCTTGATCTCTCTGATTTCCCTCCATTCATTTGTTTCTTCCTCACAATGATGTTTGCAATGGTATTGCAGTGAAGACCACATGCAACTGCTATTGTTTTCTACTATTCTTGCATTTGTCAATAGGTGAGCAATGTAGACCATGTGAAAAATCCTTTTGAATCCATCATTCATCTGCATTTCTTCTTTGTCTCTCTGCCATGATCACTCTTACCATTGTTTAACACTTCACTCTGTTCATTGTTATCATCCCAAATTTTTTTAAAAATCCCAATCTACTGCAAGAATATGTTCAAATTTGGCTTTGAAATTGATGTTTCCCCATGTTCCTTTTAGATGTAGTAATCATTAGAAGACAAGGTGTTTGATAAGTTTATTTTGGTTTGAATCTTTTAGCGGCTATATTTTCTTGTACACCCCCACCTCCTAGGAATCTGTGATTTTTGAGAAGTTTGCACATTGATCTACACACAGTGAGAGGAGAGAGTGTGTAGGAGGAGAAAGTTGACGTTGCGAAGAAGAAAGGCAACGATATCTTTTTTCTACCTTCCCCCCATGAGTTTTCTTTCAAGGTTGTTGTTGATATTTGGTTTGTTGCCTTAGCTTATGGCAATGCATGAAACTATTTTCAAATGAATTCTGTTTAAAATTTTAGTCAAGGTAATATGAAAAAGGCATGCTATTTAGGGCTTATTTATGAGTTTTTTCTTTTTATTTATGAAAGATAAAGATGTGGGGAAATTGGAGATATAATTATTTTTTAAGAATACTTTTTTATTCAACACAAAATGAATAAATTAAGCTTCTATGAAAAGTTTGATGGGAATGATTTTCACGGTTGGAAAATTTAGATTCAATTATTGTTAATTGAAAGAGATATATGGGAAATTGTTGATGATACAGTGCGCAAGCCAATAGATGCAGATGAACTTTAAAAATGGAAGGTAAAAGATAAGAAAGCATTGGCTATAATTGGTCTCAGTTTATCTAAGCCTTATTTGCATCATGTAGATTTAAAAAAATCTTCTAAGGATATCTGGGAAACATTGAATACTTTGTTTGGATCAAAAGTTGATAGTGCAGAAATAACAATAAAACAAAAGTTATATGGTTTGAGAATGGAAGAAGGTGAAGATATAGTGTCTCACATCAATAAATTTTGTTCCTTGATAAATTATTTGGCTTGTATAAATGAAGAAATAAAGGAAAATGATGAAAAATCCATTCTTTTAAATAGTATGCTAAATAGTATGTCTCACAAGGTATTCACCTTAAGCAAAATCAATACAAGTCTAGAAAGTATTATATCCACATTGCTTGATTAGAGAAACAAACATGTTTCATAAGAAGTTGCATTGGCTGCACAAAACAAAGCTAGTACTTCTTACAAAAAATCCAAACATATGTCAAAGTTCAAACATGCAAGTAGCACATGTTTCTATTGTAAAAAGATAGGGCATGTAGTACTGAATTGCAAACAAAGTGTTATCCTCGAATCCAATTGCACCCGATTCACAGGATAACCCCCTAAAAAACTTGTTCGTTTCATAGTTTTGAGTACTTTAAGCACACAAAACGAGGCACGTTTCGATTGGCCTTGACGTGTAGTCCTAAACCTCAAAATGTTTGTTTGAGCATTTGTCCTTGTTCATCTTTTGAAAATCTTCGAAACAAATATTTTTGTTAATTCCCACTCTTTGGGAGTTAGTTAATTTTTCACTCATGTAAGAATATTGATTTTCAATGCTCCTACATGAGCTCTATTTGAAAAATTACTCCAAGTGTTGGAGTGGTGATTTTCACCGCTCCTACACTTTGCCTTCTCTTTGTAATATGTAGGAGTGTTGTTTTTTAGTGCTCCAACGTATTTTCTTATGTTAGTTTTTCTTCATGTTGAAGTGGTAATTTTTACCGCTCTTACATCATCATTTTTTAAAATGTAAGAGCGGTGATTTTCACCACTCCTAAATTTTCCCTCTACATGTGTGTAATAAATGAAGTTTTCAGTTATTAATGGTGAAGTTCTTTGATGATTTAAGATTACTTATTAAAGTCATTTTAAGCTTTGTTCTTCTCATTATCTATTTTTAACCTGATTTACTTCTCTCCAGTTGTCGTGCGAACCTCAAGAAAAGTTGTGGATAGATTTCATGTGCGACTGCATACTAGGGTTTCATCATTTTTTATCAGGTACACTTTACGCTTTTATTTGTTGATGTTTCCTTTTCAAATTCTTTCACGTTCTTCATGTTTTCTTTCATAGTTAAACTTTTGGATCTAAGTTTTTTTCCTATTTCTTTTCCTTCTTGTGATTTTACTTTCCTTCCAACTGGGGTTAGCGTTTCATTTTCTTTTCTTCCATGTTTTGGTACCCTATCTTCTCTTCAAAATCCTTTGTGTAAGTATTCAATGTTGAATGCATGTTTTTCCCCGCTCGTTATCTGCCTTTGGTATGATAGTCGAGTTTCATTGATAATATGTTGAAGTGCAAAGTTTTACCGCTTCAACATTTACAGACTCATCTCTTAAGATGTTCGAGCGGGCTTTTTTGCCGCTCGAACATTGGTAGATCTTCCCTCACTTGCTCAAGCGGTAAAAATACCCGCTTCTACACCAAGACTTCCACATCATTCAAAGATGTAAGAGTGGTGAAAATCACCTCTCCTACACGAAGTGGTCTTTCCTCCAAATGTAATGGTGGTGAAAAATCCCACCCATACACTTGACTTGACATCAAGAAAAAGGGTCATGCTCGAGCAGTGATTTTTAACACTCGAGCATGAACTTAAACCTTTTTCACCAGATGCACAAGCGCTAAATTTTAGCACTCAAACAAATTTTCTATCCAAGTGTTGAAGATATGTCAAAGAGATAAATTTTAGTGCTTCTACATATAGTGTATATCTTACAGATGTTGGAGCGTTGATTTTCAGTGCTCCTACACAAAAAGTAGTTTTCCATCTAACGCTCAAAAAATCATTCCATTTGCTCTTCGAGCTTCATTTCATCACTAGTGCTCTATTTTTCATGCTCCATAGCTTGTTTGCACTTGCTCCAAATTGCCTACTTGCTTCATGCATCCCAATTACTCCTATAACGCTTATGCTCCTAACAACTCATAATCCATTGTTCCTTGCAATTTCTCATCAGGTGATCTTTGAAGGCGACTTTCATTGGATTCTAGTATTCTTAGATGACATCAGAAAAGCCTCCATCATCTTCTAAGGAGGAGGGAAAGATGAAGTACAAATACCGAGGCATTCATCCACCTACTGTTGTGATCTCAAAAATGGATGAAATCAAAGACACAAAAATTAGTCATCAAGACATGGAAGATTTTGTAAAAATAACTAAGAAGAAACCATTAGAAGAAAATTTGGAATCCATTGTTCATAGCAACTTACACTTAGTGTCCCCATTTCCAATTGCTGCTCATTGCACAGAGTTTTTTCTTCAAGTTGCATATCATTATATCAAGGAGGACAAAAGTGTAAGATATTCTATTGGACAAGTCATGATGAGATTAGATCCTGAATTCTTTGATATTGTTTTTTGGGTGCCACGCATGGAGCAATACACAAATATCTCAATTCAACAGGAACATGAGGTCTATAACAAGGATCCAAATAAAGCTAAAACATTGATTAATACTCAATGGTTGAAATATCCAAGGCCCACTATCTCAAGATGGCCCAAAGGGCTTCCTCGAAGTGATTTCAAAGAGGATGTGTGGGATATGATAACTCTTCTGAGCAAGGTGAATTGCTTGCCTATATCATGCCATTTTCAAGAGTGGATGTATGAGTATATCCACATCATCAAGAGAAGAAAATAACACATAGATTGGGGAACTTAGATAAGTGATGAAATTCATGAACAATTGATCAATGCGCCAACCACCTTGAAATTTTACATGACTTCCTACTTGGTATATGCTGCTGCAGTCATGAGGCCCAATTTCTAGGGTTGTCTATAAAAGGAAACAAAAATGTTGTACCTGTATCTGTTTTTTATTATCAATTAAACTTAAGAGAAACCCTTAAAAATTTTAGGAGAGTTATAGATGCTTTCTTTCCACCTCTACTTTTCAATTTTGATCCAACTCTTGAGAAGAAAAGAGTATCAGATGAAGCTTACAAGGTTGTTAGTAAGGTTGGATGTATCTTTTTGCAATTTCCAACTTTCACATATTTGAGAGTGGTTTGTTACACTAGGTGTCCATACATGTTGTCCAAATATCCTTTAAACAAGTGGATACTAATGGAATTGTGCAGACAGTTGATCTCAGTTCATAAGGAATGCTAAAGAATTCACAAGCCAGGTTTCAGGTTTCCACTTACTATTGGGAGATATACTATTCATAATGTACAAAAAGCAAAGTCAGTTGTTGTAGAAATGCAAATCATAACTATAAGGACATATAGATACAGATTTGACTTTGACTACAGGAATGTGAATAGTAAACTAAAAAAGGATCATCGACATGTCTACTACTTTGAGGATATATGGGTAGACTGCAGAGATGAAGAAGACATTCAAAGAATGGATTTTTGTAGGTTGACAGTAGAGCATATTAGAGATCTTGGTGTAGCTAATGTTCTAGAGGATTTCAAAGATCCCGGTGACATCATGAATTTTGCTAATGAAGAGGATGAAATTGCTAGCAAGCCTTTGCCTCCAATGCAATGGTCTAAAAAGGAAAGTGTTTCTATCATAGAAAGACTTGCTCCTATCTTGCACAATACAACATAATGGTTGCAAAGACATGGCTTTCAAATGAAATCTTTTAGGACATAATCAGAAAGAGAAACACTAGGAGGATAAACCAACCAATGACAAGATCTCCACACAAAACACAAGCATGCAACTACTTTTTTCTTCTCAAAGAGGTCCTAAGATCAAGTTTACTTTTGGTAAAAGTGCTACACAAATAGTTGAAGAAGAGGAGGCCACGAAATCAAACTAACCACATGCAAAAGTAAAGGAGCTTGCTTATGAGGAACAATCATCCGAAGAAGAAGAAGGGAATGAAAGTGAAGAATCAAAAAAATATGAAGAAGAGGAAGAGTCTACAAAAGATGAAGGTGAAGAGGAAGGTAATGAGGAGGAACTAAGCCATGATGATGAACAACCACTATCTCCCCATGAGAATATTGTTGATCTTCCCCAAACATTATCCGCTGTTACAACCAATATCCCTCATACTCCTTCAAATCCTACTACTCCTCCACCTCCTTTTCCTACTTCCCCTCTTCTCACATCAACTTTACGTGCAATAAATGTTTCCATTCCTCCTTCAATATCAATAGTTCTTACCACTCCTCCTAAAGGTCCTATCTTACAAATTGTTGATGTTTCCTCGAGTTCTCCCTCATCTATTCCAAGTTTATCGTCTCCATCATTTGATATTTCTTCAGAGGCAAAATTTAATTGATCTATTTAGGATCTAGGACTAATTGCTTACAGAATGCGTAACGTAAAAGATCAATTATTACAACGCTTAAGATAAATGATTACATAATTAAATGCTCAAATGAATAAATGAACATAACATAAAATAAATGCCAAGATAATGAACTGAGAAAGAAAGAGAGAAGAAATAGAGAGACAAAACCACAATTGATAACGGAGTTCGTCCCTAAGGACTACGTCTCCGGGTCCCTCTCCAATGGAGGACCGATCCGATTAGCTCCAAAAATCAGTTACAATGGCTTCAAGACTATCTCCTTCAAGCACAATAGCATGACATTACTCTGATGTGCAGAAATGTCTTCAAATCTCTCGAGCATTCTCTCGCTATTTCAGCACCTGGACTTGCAAAATCAAGGCCTACACCCCTCTTTTTATACAAAAAGTTTGCCTAATTAGGCTTAACCATCAAATTAATTGCATATCTCCCTCTATCAGTTCGTATCATGACTGATTTATCCTCTGCAATCTTCTTGTTTGGGTGGTTACAGTGTATCTTATTAGTTTTGGCTTTATTAAGCCATTTGTTTATGGCTCCGTTGACAGTTCTCTAACAAAAAAAACCGCTGCCATTACATAATTAGAATTTTCGCGTGGCTCAGCGATGGCTACTCTTTTTATACCACGCGTGGTCGGGGGTTCAAAACTCCCGCCGGCCGTTTTGAAACAAAACTCACCGAAGTTAAACAAGAAAAGAAACAACCAACCATATATAGTTAACACAGCTGCTGCCGGTGTAACGGTAGCCGACGGTTGCGGGCGCACCGGAGGTCGTCGGTTCGACCCACAACTATATTTAGTTGCAACGGACAAACCACATAGCGAACTCGGGACACGTGTCGAGTTGTGATTAGCTGTACCAGATGACGTGTCCCGCTGACAAAGCACCGCCAAGAGTATACTGCAAGCCACGTGTCTAGCCATTATTGGCCGGAATTGCCACGTCTGATGCCACGTGTCGGGACACTATTCGCCAAAATCTACCACGTATGCTGCCACACCAATGGTACGGATGCCACGTGTCAACACATGTCTGGTCCGTACAGATGAGTCACTTGCCACGTGTTGGGCCAAAATCCATTCACTTGGCTTCCGTACTGTACGGATTGACACGTCAGCATAATGACGTCATCCTCCGTACCCTCTAGTTGACTGAAGTTTGACTGCTTCTAACTCAAGCATACGACATCGGATTTCGACGAAACGAACGTCGTCGGAATCGTCTCGACAAGTTGTTTGCGATGACACTAGTTTCGTCAATTTTTGAGATGATTATTTTTTTTGCCTTTTGGACGCCCCTGAAGCTAGTTTGACTAGAAGTTTGACTGGCCGTAACTTGCACAAACGGAGTCCTTTTCGCCCCGTTCAAGTTGCGTTAGAATCAGGAAGTCATTCTCTTTTTGATGATGCTGAATTCTGGAGTATTGGGAACACTTCAATTTTCACTGAAAAATTGTCCCCCGAATCATTAATAGGTTCATGAATGAGTCTTTGTGGGATCCACTTGGTTGGTAGTCTACTGGAGCTATCATGACTGATACTACCTCGATTGTTACAATATCATCAATTCCTACATAAATGGTTGCTACACAGGATTTCACAGTAAGTCAAGAAGGATATACTTCCTCCCTTCCCACTTGGCTAACCTCACAAGTATCAAAGCACAAGAAACAAATGATTTCCCCAGATGAGATTGATCTTAAAGAGATAGCTCCTCCAAAAGGCAAGGGGAAGAAGAAGGCTAAAGTTCATTCAAGACTTCATATGGACAAATCAGGTCACAAGTTTGTAGATATTGGTTTACCCCCACATGAACAAGGTGATGTAAACATGGAGGATTACACTATAATCAGAGTTCAGCTTGGCAAGATAGCAAATGCAAGTTCAAAAGAAGATGCACAAGTGGTCTTGAATGCATTGTGAGGAAGACTGGATAAGATGGAGCAGGCCAGGAATATGTACAAGGATAAAGCTGAGTGATATGCATCATTTTTGAGAAAGATTGCAGGCTCCTCAAAAAATGTGCAACCTATGGCCATGGTGAATTTTGAGGAACCAACAGTACAAAAGGTGGAGAAATTTGTCTCCAAGGGTAAGGTGTTATATGATTTCATTGATGAAATAATAGAACAGGGCTCACAGCTCATAGCTATTGCAGATGAAAAGATTGCTCAAATAGCCAAGATGAAATTGGAGCTTGAAAAAGAGGAAAACACGCTTTCCCAAGAGTAGAAAGAAATGGAATGATGTCTCTCATTTTCGTTACAAATGAAAGAGAAAATTGAGAAAATTAGTGGAAGTTGGGGTCATTCCTGACAAAGAGAAGTGTGTTGAAATAAGAGAATCTCTTAAGAATCACATAAAAGTAATCAAATCTCTCAATGAGTACATCCAAAAAGTACAATAAGATGTCGAAGGATGTCATCTCATCACTGTGAATGGAATTGAGGAGTTACCAGGTAAGCTCCTTGATGATCATCATACTTTCCTCTCGGTAAGTGAGATTGCTCAAATCTTCAAAGAAGCTATCATGAAGCAGGTGGAAGATGAAGGCTTTTCAAAGACTTCAATGTATGCCATATGTGATGTACGAATTTCTCTCAACAATCTCAAGACGCATCTAGATAGATGCAAGAAATTTTTCTCATCTATAAGAAGGTCAATTACAAGGATCCATACCATTATTGACTACATAGTTCGCTCATATGAGGTATTCATGTGAGAGGTAAAGAAGAAATATGAAGACTTTCGAGCCAAGATAAAGGAACCATAATAGACTTCTTGTATCTCTTGAGTTAGATAGTTTATAAGCTTTCTTCTATGCATTTTGTAAATAGGCTTTGACATTTTACATGTCATTTTGAAAAATGTAATTACATGTAAACAAATATGTTCTCCTATAATTATGGACAATATTTTTGAATAAGTCAACTAGTTAGTTAGGATTTTCTTATATTTACTCTCCTCTCCCATCTATAAATATGAGAGGAATATATTGTAATGGAACTACCTTTTATATTTTGCAACAAAGTGTTGCCCATTTGAGAAGCAAACATTGAAACTTTGAGTTCATTTTTGTGGATCTAATTTTTATCAATAAATAAGTGAAGTCGCATACCAAACTCTATGTTGGAAACAATTATCTTTTGATTTGATTGAATTGGCAATGATTATTGATTGAGATCGAAAGGGCTTTGAGTGAATCTGTGTAAACTTTGAGTTACACTAATTACTTGAATTTGTGACATTGTTGAATACTATTGGTGAATTCTCTATAGGACTATGTGCTTATATTTATTCATGTTGTTCGTGGGATTATTGTGAAGTATCTTGAAGACTTTGTGCTTCTCATACAATGTTAGTTATATATCTTAAAGGATTCATTGGTGGAAGCTACTGAAGGACTTAGTGCCTTCATGAGTTGTTCCTATTTGTTACTTATCATTATCATACTGGTATTCCTAGGCTTTGCTTTGACAAGATAGGAATATTGGAATAACTGCTTAATTTTAGTTTGAAGATTGTATTTTATCAAGAACTTAAAATTGTGAAACATTGTAAACATATTCTCTAAAAAAAGAGAGAATCATGAATGTGACACACCCTATATCGTTATTGTAAATATCTAATTAGTTTTCCTTATTTTCAATAAGTAGTAAGAAGGGTGCCTCCCCTTTCAGAGAGGAGGGATTTTATCTCACATAGCTGTGGTTGAAATCAAGGTTTTGTAATATGTTTAAAAAGGGATTACATAATTTTCACCCAACACAAAGAGCACGTGATCTTCTTGATGGAAAGTAGAGGGATAACACTTTGGTAATTGAAGGAAAGGACCACACTTCAAGTGATGAAGAAATTCCACATCAAAGTGACAAAGAATATATGTACTAATTTCTAGTTTTCCTCTATGTCGGTACTAAGGGGGGGTGTTAGAAATTTAGTACTTGACATATATAGTTAAATAAATAAATTAACAAGCTATTGCTAATTTAATAAATAAAAAATTAGTTCGAGTAGTTATATTCTAGTAAATAGTTTTATACATGAATGTTGGCCTTTTAAAGACAATTCAATGTAATAGTTTTGGTGTGTAATGTGATTGATAGTATATTGATTTGAGAGCAATCTCGATTTTTCTCTCATTTTTAATAATTTTAATGTGTTTCCATTATCCTTGGAAGGTGTATTTGGATGCATAAGGACATGTTGGACAAAAAAAAATAATAAAAATTATCTATGACATATTGTAATTATATTCATAAGGGAAGGATAAGGTCAACAATGGAAATTACAAACTTTAAATGCAAATTCCTCATCCTAGGCATCCAAACAGGAGATGAAGACTCATACCATAATCATGGAGTTGTTTCATATTGTAGGTTGTTCTATGTTGGGTCCCATCTTGTGCAAGTTAATCATTGAGAGTAATGAGGTATAAGATGCTTTGGGAGTTACATTTTTCTCATTCGTGATTGGTTTATAGGGCCCATGTGAACATTTATTATTGTTTACTATATTTATAGACTATCCATGAGTAGGGGAATGTATGGTTTTTGCAAGTGGTCGTCAAGCCTCTTATTTTGAGATACCATAGTGGTATTCTCATTCCATCTCTTTTATAAATTGGAGACTTGAGTTAGTAGATGTATATGTTGTGGTAGTGCTTATTCAATTTTTTAACCCTCAAAACTATTTTGATCCTTTGAAATTCTTAAAAATCCTATGTTTTGCAAGGATTTCCTTTAAAAATTATATTAGGGCTTTGGAAAAACCCTAAAACTTCATTAAAACCCTAAGTCTTGCTTGAGCCCTTGCACTTTTCTTATATTTGGTCGTTGGTCGTTCATCTCGGTGTCCTAACCTTTTAAATTATATTTCTAAGGCCCTTGTCTCATTTGATTATTGAACCCATTTGCTATAACACCGAATGAGCCCATTACATTTATGTATTTTTAAAATGTGGCAATCATTTCGCTTAGTCTCTTCAGTTCGTGAAAGCCTTTCATTTTGCTATTTTCTCGTCATGAATTTTCAAAATGATATTTTATTTCTCGTTGTCACTGATGTGTATGGGTTTGTAGCCAATCAAATCATAAGCTTTGTTTTTGCACAATAACTGAAGTTGTTTAGTAAAATCCTTTTAAATTGTGTGTTGTCATCCCCTCTTTTCCTAGTAACTTAGGTTGTCCATTTGGGCACGTGTCGTAAAAGCCTTTAAGTCACCTAAAGAAAATCCCATCGAATGGTCCCACCGACATTGTAGTCAATGCCAAGTGTTGTGCAAGTTATAACCTTCACTGAAGTTTTTAATATTGACAATTTCCTTTTGTGAGCCCCCTCAAAGTATCAATCCTTTAATGTTAATTTGAGTTGTCGCCATGCCACATTAGCCGTGAGTGTTATTTCTCTTTCATGCTAACTTGAACCTTCATGGAGTAATATTAAGTCGAGCCTTTATTCCCTTGAACTCCCAAAATTGTGTTGCATGTATTGTCTTGTCTATTTTTAGTATTTCACAGAGGAAAGCATTATCGAGGTGTGGCATAGAAAATCATACTCCCTTGTAGATGATAGTGCAATTTAATGTTTTATTTGGACCAAATTTAGTGACCCTTCCATTCATGCATTTTCAACATCTCTTAGATAGGTCATAATTCCCTTTTTTATGCATTGTGAGGCCTATTTTTATCGTTTTCTAACAAATTACAGGTATTGAATAAATGTGACCAATTGTTATTATGCTCTTGACACTCAATGTCCTAGAATTTTGGGTCAAGACCCATACACCCATGGGCATATGAGTCCCCATTCTTAGCTAGGATCCAAGTTTTAATGTGTTGTTGGTGGCATTTTAACATTAAAAATTCAAGTTTCAAATGTCAACTTTTGAGATTTAATTATAGGGAAATTAGAGAAATGTCTATAAATACTTAGTATTTTCACCATTTCAAACTGGAAAATCAATAAGAGAAGAAAAGGAGAAGCAAGAGATCATTCCACCACATTTGAATTTGCAAGTTTTCAAGTCTATTTGCAGATTTTGATCAAGTCTTATGTCACAATTGATGGTTGACATGTCGATAGAAGAGCATGATTGATTCTAAGTTTATTTGGCCATTTCCTTCAATCTAATGACTTGTTTCCTAGTGTTTTCATCTTCAAGATTCATCCTATTTATAACCTAAAGAAAGGTATCATTGCATTTCAGATTTACTAAGGGTGTTTTACCTCTCCTAAGGTAGATCTTATCATTTTCATATAGGAATATCTCTCTAGTACACTTGAGTAGGGTTTCTTTGCATTTTAGCTCATAACAACCTTAGATACACATAAGGTCAGGGCTCACACATTGTCTTTTATCATATATTTTTCTATTTGTGGATGTTTAAAACCAAAATAGGGGTTTGACTGAGGAAAATCCCCATATAGCCACTCCAAACCATCTCTTGCAGATTTATTATAGGTACAGATTTGAAGATGAAAGGTTTGTAGGGTAGAAAATAGAGAGCTACATGATAAATTTTGAAGATTTGGCAAGGCTTAGAAAGACCCATACACCCTTAGGCGACTGAGTCCCTTTATGCATGTTAGATCCAATTTTTCATGACAGGTACACATCATCCGACACTTCCCAGATTTGCTTGTAAATTACTGTTCTAGTTTGTGTATTTTTGGAATATTACATTTATCATATTAGGTCATATTGTTCAATTAGGTTAATCATTCCAAATCATTTCAAATCTATTTCTATGTCTCAAAACTATTAGATCCAAGTATAATTGACTCACCTTCATGATTGTAAGTCAATCTATACACCTTGTTGATTTGCATCTTGATGTACCTTTGAAAAGGGAGGTAATTGATCCTAGGTTTCATGCATTAAACTTAAGGTTCCCTTTTTTATATGTTACACAGGGAAGCATATAAGTTATTATTTTTATTCTCGCAAGCCCTCGAAATGATGGCATGTGTCTCAGTGTTGTGCTAAAGAAAGAAAGGTTTTCCTTCACAAAAATAATTTCAAATCCCCACGATCACGATTGATCTTTAGAAAATCAATAGTCCACATTAGAAAATGGAGAACAACTACTATTGGTCACATATTCAAGCATGAAAGGACATTGATGGCAGATTTGATATGTGTCTACCAAATTCTTGAGGATATTGGCTTAATTACATCTATTTTCATCATTCAAGACGCAAAGAAAAGAGATCATAGAAAAATTATTGTAGATTTCCAAATGAACAAGGGTTTTGATGACATTTCTAGGGCTCTCAATAAGTGAACAAATAGTAAGTGAATTTAATCTTTGTGTGTTTTGATATAAAAGAATAAATATTTAGGATTTGCTACAATTTCAAATTGAACTAGCATTTTGAAATAGTGGAATTGTTCAAAAATTTAAAAGCCCTAGTTTTATAAACACTAAAACCCTAGAAAGCAAACCATGAACAAAACATCAAGGGGTATGAAAAGAAGATTGGATGATGACATTGTGGCTTAGTTTCTTGGGTTATCTAAGAGGCCTAGAATGGCACAAGCGTTGAGAATTCTAACAAATAGAGTCTTGGATAAAAATGAGAATTGCAAGGACCCCATTATTCCAATTCAAAGGTATGCCTTTTTCAAGCATGCTTTAAGAAAATGCATGGTTGGTTGACCTATTTGTAACATCTATAGATTAGGGTTGGGGAGATTGGTAGTGTCAAATGTATTTATCAATGTTGACCTAATCATAGGAATTGTCTAGGCTTGTGACCCCGAGAAAAGGGCATTGTTTACCATTGAAGGAAATTTCTTGAAGATTTGGACAAAGCTTATATTTGCAATTTTTTTAATTTAAACCATAATGCTTAGTTTCTAGTAGATCTGGGAGCCCTAACAAGAGAATACCAAAGGCACAAAGACAACTATAGGGTAAAGTGGTTGGTTGACAAGTTTTGGGCATAGATTGCAGACCTCAGATGCTAATGAATTTAATTGTGCTTGATGTTGATATCCAAAGCAGGGATGTGAATAAGCCTTGTGATTATGCCCTGACTATATTGCAGATGAGATTCATAGAGCTTTGAGCTCTATAAAGGTAGATAATAGTGTGGTCTACTTCAAAGTCTACTCTTTATTGTGCCATACCATTTTGTTTAATGGGAAAAACATTTTGTCCAATCGTACGCAAATTAGGGCTCTAGATGAACAAAAAATACTATTACTAGTGCAAGAATGTACTTACATATGGAACAAAGATTGTGAGAAGTCTAATTATCTAGTTTTTGAAGAATGTTTTGTTAGAGAGGTTCTCAAAAAATTTAGGCAACTTGTAGATTGGACATTATTAGAGGAAGTGAGGAGATTTTTAAGACCTAAAGATCTTCTCCTAGAGGTGGGGACCAAACACATTTGGGGTGATTAGTTTTCTACTCTAATGAAACTATGATTAGAGTATATGGGTCCCTAGTTGCACCACACATGTGCTTCCCAGGACTGTCTTAGACATAATTTCCTTTTCGAAGATCATATGGCAATTGAATGAGTCTTGTTAGACTCATTTTTGGAATTATAAAAATATGATATCATCCCTTCCACAATTGTGTTCTCAAACCACAACAAGGGAAGGATTAGAGTCGTTGTTGAATAAATTACTCCCATACAGGATAATAGTAGATAAGGTCAAAAAGTGTGATCTCAAGCATTTCATTCATGATCGCAAAACTAGCTTCAAATTGGTAGCGTTCTTCCATGAGCCTAAAAATGTTGAAGGCTTGATCAAAAATTGCTCCACAAAAAAGGAGGCCACACAAAGAAGAGATCTATGGGTGAAGATCTAGACTAGTGAGGCAAAAAGGAAGCAAAATGACCCATATTTCAAGGGTTCGTGTTTAGAGATTGAGGACTCCATCATAAGGACCATGATAATGTTGGATAATACCAAAAACTTGCTCACAAATGTGCTTGTACCCTCAGTACGTGATCTTGGCCCTTCTAATTCTCAAGGGAATATACCACAAATCCCACAATAGATCACCCCATTGCAAAAAATAGCTCCTAAGATTCAACCCCTAGTGGATTACCCCATAGTCGAGGAGGATTTACTTGAAGAACTAGAGACAAGGCAAATTGTGAATCCACCCTCAAGGGTTTTGGTGGAAAGACCCTCATATGACATATTGGTTGTCACTTTTGAAACTGGAAGGTAGATAGTAGATGATGTGAGGACTCAAGCTTGTTCAAAGCTTATGCAAGACGACCAATTCATCACCGCTAAGGAGTTTAAGGACATTGACCTTAAAAATAAAGGAGAAGAGTTGCAACACAGGATGCAAGATAAAAACCTCATAAAAGAAAAGAAAAAGGAGATTATTATAGAATTTTGGATCAAGGTTAATACAAAAATGGATTCCATGACAACTCAAAGAGGTAGAGAGCTAGTAAGGAAATGACCCTATGTTGCAATTAGAAGAGCAAGCTATTGCTTTGTATTTTGGGTCTAGATTTAACCCAAAACATGAGACCTTGGCAATATGGTCAATTTTCCTAGAGACCAATAAGCCCTAAGTGATCAATGATCTAAATAGACTCACTGGAAACTTGATAGTTAAGAGGTTAGGCTATACAAGTTTCATCCAAGTAGCTTCCCTCACAATTAACATGTAGCCTTGTTTACTGAAGTAGCAATGAAAAAGTTACAAGGAGACTTGGATAAGGTCAATGCCATAAATTTGAAGTTATAGGAACAATTGAACATGGTCATAGGATTGTTTCCCCCTCCACAACCAACTATTAAGGATAAGGAGTTACAAGAAAATCAGACTTTAACCCTTGAGGATAAGAATTTGAGAGAGAAGCTCACGCATAGCAAAGAGGAGGCAAGAATGGCTAAGGAAGGAGCAGGAAAGAAGATATCAAAGATGGTTGACAACATTTTGGGTTACAAATTACCAAATTTTTTAGTCAAGTTGATAAGGTTTGGGATAACTTCAAAATTTCAAAAGATGCATTCACCAACCATGCTAAAATAGGATTTGGGTTAAGTGCTTTCAAGTCAATTGGGCCCCCAAAATTGTATTGTTAAGAATTATTGCAAAATACTCCAATTTTGATTGTGATTTGGCGTATGATATTCTTTCTAGATCTAATTCTTTAGATGACATCATCCATCATCATAATAAGTATTAGACACTTATAGGGAGGGAGCTAGATATTTTTGAGGGCTTTGAATTTTTTTGTATGCCTCCCATATTGGATAACGAGGGAGAAATAAAGCCCTATAAGGAATGGAGAGAAAATTTTGCTAATTTTCTCTCTCCTATATATGAAAAAATAAATAAAGATGGCGAGATGGACATAGAGCAATTAAACCTTGGTATGGATATGCTCTATAAACTTGAGTACAATATGGTAGGCTTCTCAGACATGGTTCAGGTGTTAATAAATGATGATTATAAGACTCACATGGTTAGGGTAATCCAGTTTATCCCACTCAAAAGCAAAATTTCATCAAAGTAGGATGGAAATACAAAGAAGAATGATGCATAAATTTAAGTTGCTTTTTAATTTGTCATCACCAATCAACATAAATCCAAAATTAGTATGTCAAAAAAAGAATGTTAGATTATCCTGTCGACTTCAAGAAGTAATTTTGATCAAATAAAATCCATCCATAAATATAAATGCTCAAAAAGATCTTCAATAACTTTTATAGTGGCTCCTCCCTCATGTATAAATGTATTTTGTCTTTTGTAAAGGTGTCACCACTTAAATTTTGTCTTTTGTGAGATAAGCAATGGAATAAAGCTTTTTGCTTGTTGCTCTCTTACTTCTATAAAAAGGAATTTTGAGCCTTATTTTTGGCTTAGAGTCTTTAGGTTTTGAGCAAGTCTCTGTATTGAGCTAGTCTTGTACAAATAGGTCTATTGAAATCTCAGAAAGAGAGTATTGTAAATTTTCTTTGTAATAACAATAAACAACTCAATTTTGTTGTTTATATGAATACATGTCATTTTATTGATGTCTCCATACTCTAATACAATATTTTTTGAATCTTAGTAATCAAAGATCATTCAAGGTTCTCATTGCGCATTTGTTGTAATGAATGTTTGATTGTTGGCTTCTATTCAAGTAATAGATTAAAATTGATTTTAGTTTGATAATTGAATATATTATGGTTATAATAGGGATATTAAAGAAGATTAGCAATATTGTCCATTTGATAGTTTTCTTATTGTAAGGAAATGAGATTATGAAAACCATTGAGTTAATTTTTAGTTCATTTTCAAGAAAATTGATTCATTGTTGAATCTGTAATGGATACTTGACATCAGAGAGATTAATTGACATAATCAAAACCTAGGCAAAATCAACCTAAATTTGAAAAAAACTACCTTTTTAATTTTATTTATTTTATGCTCATCTCACACCATTGAAATACAAAGCTATAAAGGGATTTGAAGAAGATTTAGTCAATTAGGTTTATCCTCTAAATTATCAGTGTGAGAGTTGTAATATGTTTTTGACATCATTAAGTACATTGTTGTAATTTGAGAATGATGTTAGGTAAAGGGAAACCCATCTTGGATCTACAAAGTCTAAAGTGTGGAGGAGAACAATTATAATATTTTTTTCATGTTCGTTGGCCACTGGTCTAGATTCTTAAGTATAGAATTTGGCTAATCGGGCATGTGCAGGATCATGGTAGGCCAAACAGGCCCTTAAGTGGCAATGGAAATTCAGAAAAACCAGAGTTAGGCAACTTGACGTAAAAATTTGAATAAGTTATCTATATTATTTCAAAAATATGTAAGAATAGAATCTGTGGGAAATTTAATGTAGTTTCTAAACTACTAGGTTAATTTTTTAAAAAACAAAATCTATTTGGTGAAAATTTGAAATTTCAATGCAGTATTACTTAAATTTTAGGAAAAAAATAAGAAGTAGGTGTCTGTTTGACCACCCTAATAAAATGATAATATTTTTTTATGAGATTTTAGATATAAGTAGAGGACTCATGTCCGAATGTGACGCATATTTTTTTGTAATTTTTTTCCAAGTAAATAATTACACTATGAATTTTT
>VDFB02239116.1:0-11050 GCA_007258455.2 Sequoia sempervirens | reverse complement strand
CATTACATGCTAACCCATACAATCAATCTGGTTTCAAAGATTGATCCTCTCAAGTATTTGTTGAGCAAAGCATCATTGACAAGAAGGTTAGCCAAATGGGTAATGATTCTGAGTGAGTTTGATATCCATTATGTTGATTGCAAGGCAATCAAAGGACAAATTATCGCTGATCAATTAGCTGAAGCACCACTACAAGCAGATCATCCCCTGCACATTGAATTTCTAGATGCTGATGTCTTTACTGCAGAATCTAAACAACCATGGTCTTTATATTTTGATGGTTCTTTCACTCAACATGGATCGGGGGCAAGCATACTTTTCGTCACCCCTCAAGGACACACCATTCCTAGATCATATCGGCTAATGTTTCCATGCACCAACAACATAGCCGAATATGAAGCATTAATCACCGGACTCAAAATAGCACTGGAATGGAGAATTACAGAATTACATGTGTATGGTGGCTCACAGTTGGTCATTTGTCAGATCAATAATGACTATCAAACCAAAGATGAGAAACTATTACCATATAAAAAGATGGTTGATGACTTCAATAAATACTTTGTGGACATCAAATTCAGCTAATAAATTCCAAGGCTTGATAATAAAGGGCTGACCCATGGCTATGATCACATCATTGTTACAACTCCCAAAAACTCAATCAAGTATGAATTTCGTGGAACAATCATTTACACTGCTTATGATACACCCGAAAAGCCAAATCATTTGGCCAATTTAGTAGATCCTCATTCATTTTGGCAATGAAAATTTATGCCTATCTCAAAGATGAGATATTTTATCACCATTTATCTCTATAACCAAAAAGCAATTTATCCACCAATCCACTCGCTACACTCTTATCGCTGACTCTTTATCGCCATGGTCTTTATGGTACTTTACTCCGATGTCTTGAACATGAGGAATCTGACAAAGCGTTACAAGAAGTTCATGGTGGCATCTGTGGTACTCATTCGAGTGGACTGACCTTATCTAAGAAATTGATTAGAATGGGTTACTACTGGCCTACAATGGAGAGGGAATCATTCAATTTTGTGAAAACATGCTCAAAATGTCAAATTCATGGGAACCTCATTCATGCTCCCGCACAAGAACTTCAACCATTCACGCCAACCCGGTCATTTTCGCAATAGGGGTTATATCTAGTGGGAAAGATTCATCCTTCTTCATCGAATGAACATAAATTTATCATCACAAAGAATAAAGAGTACTTTACCAAGTAGATTGAGGCAGTCCTCCTACTGCCACCGCAAACAAATATCATCATTCATACTTTAACTATATTATTTGTCAAGATGGTGATTCTTCTAACCCATTATTGCATAATGGATGTCCGTTTCAGTAAATCGATGTTGATGAACTCGTGAAAGATTTCACATACAGCATAGATACTCAACACCTTACTATCCACAAGGGAATGGCCAAGCAGAGGCCTCAAATAAAACAATATTGAAAATCTTGAAGAAGACTGTAAATACTTCAAGGAAGGATTGACACGTTCAACTCAATCCTGCTCTATGGGCCTACCGAACCAGTGTCCGCACACCAATAGGAGCAACACCATTCACTCTTGTCTATGGAGCAGAGGCCATATTTCCCTTAGAAGTGGAGATTCCCTCACTCAGAGTATCATTGAAAGGCCTTACAACAGATGATGAATACCGAGTTTCCCGACTCCAAGAACTGGAACTCCTAGATGAGAAGAGACAGAGAGCAGCTGATCATCTAAAAGCATATCAACAAATGATGTCTCTAACCATAACCAAAGCAAAGCCACGCACTCCTTTCTAGGTGGGTGATCTTGTTCCAAAGAAACCTAACGAATCAACAACAAGATAGAGAAAAAGAAAGGAAAGTTCGGAACTAAATTGGCTAGGTTCCACGTGGTTATCGCAGCCTATGGTTCAGAGCTACAAGTTATCAATGCCAAAAGGGGACTCCGTTGACGAAATATCAACAAAGCATGCATATAAAAATTATTGGTGTCTAAGGCGTTATTATCATCAGAAAAAAGTCCTAAAAATCCAAAAAAAACTGTGAAAAAAGTCCTAAAAATCCAAAAATTAGAAAGTCCTAAAAAATCTAAAAAATTAGAAAAAGTCCTCAAAAATCCAAAAATCAAAAAAGTCCTCAAAAATCCAAAATATCGTAAAAGTCCCTAAAAAATCCAAAAAGATTAGAAACGAAAAAAAAAATATAGGGTGAAAACCTGGCAAACAGGTCTATTGACAAGAAAAATGCAATAAAAACAAATAGTGAAAATCTGGTAAACATACGCTATTTGGAATCTCTCCATCTATTAGTTCATGTTCTGCACTTGGCTTCTTAGCCTTCATTTTCATGCATCTTTCCATCATCTTAGGGTCACACCAGCACCATGCTATCATCAGTTACCTCGAGCGATAACGTCTTACCATGGCTTGATTATTGTACATATTCATTTCAGCAAGTTGTGTCGATACCAAGGGCCAACATGGGAATACTGGGGGCAATCAACTTTCAGGTTTTACCAAAATAGTAGGACAATGACATCAAAGCCAATCAGACAAAATAAAGCAACCAAATCAAACCAAAACATCCAATCATCGATCCATATCATAGTAGCTTTCAGTTGCGTACCTTATCATGACTCATATCTAGATGATCTCTAATTTGAATAATGTTTGGAATCACAGTATTTCATTTTTGAACAATGGTTGTTTAATTTTCAATATCATTTCTCTGGAGCATACTCGATGATGTACTGAACTAGAGTGGCAAGGAAAGAGGATGATTTTTCTTTGTCTGCTGTCTTGAGGTTAATCATTTATCTGTTGCAAGTATGTCATGAGACATGATTTTCCAAAGTTTATCATTGATGACAGTTCCAAACTTGCATTAGATGGTGGTTAGTCTTTGTCTGTTCATGCAAGCAATGCTCAGGTCATCTCAGTTCAATTATACTTAGATGCTTGTGTTCACTTGTTATATCAAAAATCATGAAAGTTGTACTCAGGTCGTCATTGGTGCTAATTTCCCCTCTGATGCTTGTACACACTTCCAACATTCTCAAATGCTCTATGATGATTTAAGCAGGCTCACTAAAAGGCTCAACAAAATGGTCAGTTTCATTTAGTTGCATTTCATTTTAGGTCATTGTACATAATTGCATATTGGATTTGCATCAGAGTTTTGAAAGGCCAATGGTCATCATGTTTCTTTAGACTATTTGTGGAGGATAATGCAGATGTTTGGTTCATTTTCATTCATTATCATTTCATCATTTCATTCATTTTCATTTTCATTATCATCTCATCATTGCATTATCATTATCATAGTATAGTCATTTCAGCTCATCATTGCATTATCATTATCATATTATAGTCATATCATCCCATCATTGCATTATCATTATCATATTATAGTCCTTTCATCACATCATCCATAGTCATTATCGTTTCATCGTTTCATTCATTGTCATCATCATTTCATCATTTCATTATCATTATCAGTTACATTATTTTCATTTTCATATCATATCATTATCATTTCATTATCATTATAGATCCATTATTATTCATTTATCTGTTCATTCTAATTACAAATCATTATATCATACATCACTATTTACTCATCTCAATTTCATATCAATATTCATATCACTTCATATCATATCATTTTATCATACTCATATCATTTTACACCACATCATATCCTAATGCATATCATGAACACAACATTTATTTTTCATCATATTATCATCTTTTGCCTGCATTGACTAATCCAAAAAAAATAAACACTCCATATATACATTTTCATATCATTTTTCATCATCATCATACACACATCATATCAAATCATCTTACATATCATTTTAATCATTAACTCATTCAAATGCATACCAAAATCCATAAACACATAGAAATAAATGCACATCACATCATCAAAAATCATTACGCCTCTATGGTGGCATTCCACTGCCTCTTGTACCTCCTGCCCCAAGATCTCTGTGTGATCTCGACACACCTCGACTATGAAAAGGTCAATCAAAATCTCTCTATTTATCAATGCCTCACATCATGCAATCACGACTCATACCAAGTGACCCATATCAATGACTCATACTAGTGCATCATATCACAGACCCATATCACCCAATCAATCCTATCAGACAAACCAATACACAAATCTATCTAGCTGGATATCATATCAATTTACTCTACCATCAATTACTATTTTTTTTCTATCACAGGAAGAAAATTTATCAGAAGTCATATCAATCGTTTACTCTTTGTTTTTCTATTTTTGGGGGAAGCAAAGTTATCAATTGATCATCATCATTTCATCATTCCCATCAAAAGGGGCATCATCTCAACAGGGGCATCTTTATACATCAATCATCGAGAGCTAAATCACTGCATCCCTCTCATCATTCAAATTTCATCATCAACTCAATCTTTTTTCTCTCATCATCAGTGATTTACCTCCCGAGGGGGCATCATCAATAGAAATATCGAAAGCATATCAGGGGAAAAAAATTTATTTTTCTTTGAAGCAATGCGTTTTACACATCACTTCAAAGAGGGGAAAAATGTATACATCTAAAAATGGTCATGATTAAGCTTGTTAATTCCTCTAATGTCATCTACATATAAATAAATTTAATTATTTATTTATATCGTTCATCTTCTAAATTCTTCTACCTTGAGTTAAATAAATAATTTTATTTAATTACTAACATTTCTACCCTCCGCTTGATTAAATTAAATAAATTTTTATAATTTATTTATATTTAATTATCATTCTATTCTAAAGTTTAAATATTTTTTGAATATTTGAATAATGGAATATTCTCCATCCCATATTTGAATTTAAATATTATTTAATATTTTCCTCACTCTAATTTCATTTTAAACATAATTAAATATGAGTTATTTAATTATGTAAGTTTCCATTTCGTCTCCACTTCCAAATTAAATAAATTTATTTTATTTAATTTCTAACTCGTGCTAACTCACCCTTCCAAATTGCATCTCATCCTTCGAAATGGAAGTTTCCTTCGAAATCAATGACGATGAAATTCGAAGAAAAGAGAAACCTTCCATCTTCTCTTCCACTTTCAAAAATCCTCCCACCGTCCATCAAACAAGCTTAATCTGGACCGTCGATCGATTCAGCCAATCAAATTTGTTTGAAAACCGTATAAATCGTGCAAATCCAAGCTTTTGGTTACACTTCGTATATTCACTTACGCACGCATACACTACACATACATACGTTCATGCAATCAGCCATACTTTCAATTAGCTTATGCATTCATATTAGCTTCAATATCACAACAATCTTCTCACTTTAGCATAGCTTTGGCATTTAGGTTAGTTTGCATTTTTGAATCTCGTTCTTTAGCTATCATTTTGTTGAGCTTGATTTGCTAATCTGAGAGCTATCTAGAAACCAACAAAATGCTAAAGTTAGAGGAGGATAAGACATTTTCAGGAAGCTGCTGTTACAATTTGCACATTCTGCTTTTCTTTTACAATTTTTTGATTTCAATGTCTTATTAACATGTGTTTAATTTTATTTAAAATTTGATCCAATATTTCATACACACAACAATCTAGAATGATGCATCTCCCTATCACAAACCTAAGACATATTTTACCAGTAAACTGCACCTCACACTCAAAACCACATTTGTTAGTTTTTGTGATACATCTGTTAACATGAACTGCAATTTCTTGATAACCAAAAAAATGAATTCCACTATCATAGTTTGAGGTCAAACAGTCAAAACTAGTCTCTAATTATCCTTCCACAATGATCTTTGAACAATAACTAGAAATTTTTGTTCATACTTTTTATCATTGCACCTTTTAGTATAATTTATCCATAGTGATTGACATACTAGCTGCAAACACTAGTTAAATTTTAGGAGTCCTTGTTCCCTTTAGATCAATCATACTTTTAGGACAATCACCTTTTCAAATTTTATAATAGGCCAACTTTCCATATTTTGAATAAACCTTTGCTTCAACAAAAATTGTCATTGAACCTAGTCACTTGTCATACTTGTTATCTTTTTTCATCTTGGTGAGTCTTTCTAGCTCATCAGACTAGTTTGGAAACTCAATTTGTATCTTGGTCTTAGTCTCACAAAAGTTCCCTTGAAAAACCAAATTGAAACCTTGGTTAAAATTTAGATTGTTGGTAGCCTCTTTTCAAATCTCGAAAAATTGATTACCTTTAAAATCTTGCCTATACTTTTGCATACATAGACATAGTCATTTTAGGACATCATTTTATGCTTTCCTTATTTTCCAAAAAAGAACCAAAACATAGTTTCATTAGGATTCATTCCTTATATCCAAGAAAATCCAAAAACATAGACTAAAATCATATCATTCATAGACATATTTTTGCATCATTCGCATTTTGAGCATATCTTGGATGGTTGAAACAAGGTCAAAAAGGAAAAATAAATAAATGGCTGAGCAACAAGACTTTTTCAATCCATTTTAAAATCCCTTTTAAGGGACATCGAGAACACACAAAAATTTATTGGAAAAAATCATCATTAGAGACCCACAAGGATGCAATGTAGTTGAAGATTTAGATGCTACAGCACAAGACCCAGAGTTTTCCTCTTTTTTAGATGATTACTTGGAAAATGATCCCTAATGATACTTAGAAAAAAATTTAGTAGAAGGTGCCACATTAGCTCCTGGATTTGACATTCATACATTACAAACTTCATCTACCCAAGGGACAAACATGGCGACTACTAGTAGCTTTGTTCCTCAAGTAAATGCAGTTTTCCCTTTTGGAGTACCTACACAAAGTGCTACAATAGTACATATGTTACCATTTGGTACATTGAAAATGACAAAAGGCATTAATTTCACCATAGAGGCATCATCTTCAATTCCTTGTGGTCCTACTATTGGAAGTAAAAGGCCTAAAGTTGGGACAAACACAACTATAATACCAAGCATCAACATCACTAGTGCCATACCATAGATAGGGGTCTCACAAATAGGAAACATACCTTTCATCCAAAATGGAAGCCAATCCAATCCTTTGAAAAACATCCCCATTCCTAATCAATTAACATCAAAATAAAACCCATTCTCTCAAATTCCAAACCAAAACCCATTCTCTAACATTCCAAACCAGAATCCACCCTTCATTCCAAGACTGAGCCAAAAACTGTCACAAAAAATTGGGTTCCAAAACACTTACATAGACCCCAGCAATCCAACCAACACATAATTGACACAAGTGGATATTCTGTAAACACAAATACAAGCCCTTCAACAATATATGGATAATATGGCAATGTATAGCAACAAGACTTTTTCAGCAAAAGACTTATGTCCATTTCCCTTTGACATAGCTTTATACATGACGCATTTCCCACATGGATATGTTATACCAAACTTGCCTAATTATAATGGGAAGTGTAATCATGTTGAACATATAAGGGAATTTTCCACAATGTGCATAGACATTACATATGACCCCACATATCTCATGAGACCTTTTCTATCAAGCCTTATTGGAATAGCAGTTGAATGATTTTCTCAACTTCCATATGGCATAAGATCATGGGGTGAACTTGCTGAAAAATTTATTGAGCATTTCACCTTTAACATTGAAAATTAAATCACAATAGAAACATTGTGTCACATTACTCAAGATGAAGGAGAGAACTTTATTACCTTCTTCAGGAGATGGAAGAGTCTAGCTAGTTGATGCCTTGTTGAAATACCTGAAAAGAAAAAGGTCACCATAATCCTAGAAATCCTCAATTCAAAATTGAGAAGTGACTTAAGAGTAAACTATTGCACTTCTTTTGTGGAATTAGTAGAAAAGGGTATCATACATGAAAAGGATCTCATTTAAAAAGGTGAAATCAAGATGTCAAATAGAAATCTCCAAATGTTCAAACCACCCCTAATGATCGAAAAAAAAATTGGTCTCGAAACAAGAATGCAACCAATGATGGGACTTTTTATGCTAAAACCGTATAAGCAGGACCAATCATTACACTTAGAGCACACAACCCCTCTAAAAATACACTCAACAACAATGATCAAATTGCCAACACTGTCCAAAACATGCAACAACCATGACTGCAAAGGAGGTTTCTGAAATGTAAATTAACTCCCCTAGGGAAGCCAATTGAATCGTTATTTAAACAAATGCTACATCATAACCTCATACAACTTCAAGAGCCAAGACAATATGATCTGGGAAAAATTTAAACCCTTTTGGTGGAATGATAATGTTTTTTTTATTTCCACCGAACTAAGGGACATAATCTATAGAGTTGTTGATAGTTGAAGAACATTATACAAGATCTTGTGGAAAACAAAACTATTGAAGTTAATGGACAAAAACAAGCATCCTAAACTAGTGATCACAAGGTATTTACTGATCCATTACATGACCATGGAAAATGAAAAGCCTCCAGTTCAAGAAATAAGACTAATAATAATTTGGCCAACTATGCTAATGCCAAGTATGACTATAACTAGGGCACCATCATAAATCACATTCGAGTTGCCGATGGACAAGTCAACTCTATTACCCTATAGAAAACATCTTGAATTTGTTGTCAACACTTGTAAAACTAAGCTAACCATACAAGGCCATCCACCATAGCAACAAGCACAGTCCTCCAAGCCTCAATATAATTTACTTGATCAGTTGGGGAAGACCCCAACAAAAATCGCTATCTTGAAATTGTTGTGTATATCACCAGATTACCAAGCTATTCTAGACAAAGCTTTGCAAAGAACTACCATCCCTAATAACCTTGATTTCAATTGTTTCCAAGAGATTGTAGGCTACCTAACCAAATCACATCATGCTACCTTCTATGAATAAGATTGCACAGCTGAGAAGACAAACCACAATGACCCTTTACACCTCGAGGTTCTTGTTCATAAAATGAAAGTTAGACAAGTCTTGGTAGACAGAGGAGAAAGCTTGAATATTTTCACCTTCCAATTGGTTAAGGCATTAGGCTTCATAGATGAATGTGTGGAAACTAATAAGAGCATTGTCATAAAGGCATATAATGACCAAGAGTGGTCATCTAAAGGAGTTGTAACACTTCCCATCAAAATTGTTCATGTGGTTGTAGATACCAACTTCCAAGTCTTGGATCTCATCTTCCCATATAATCTTTCACTAGGTAGACCATGGATACAAGCTATGAAGGTCATCCCTTCCACTTACCATCAATGTCTTAAATTCCCATATAATGGCATCAATATGACGATAGACGGTGATCCCGATCCTTTCCAATATTGCACTAACCTATGAGGGATACCCCAACGAAAGGTGCATGTAAACCAGGAGGCTTCATCATTCAATTCATCCCAGTATATTGATCCATGCACTCTTTCCAAAACATCTACTTCCCAATGGCTACCTTCCACTGCTAAGGTTGAGATCCAAGATAAGGGTTGTGGAGAGTATCATATGACAACATCTTATTATGTCAGCCATTTGGTTCCTCCCAAATCATACAGTTTACCAACAACAGATAGGAGACAATCTATGGTAACCATACATGTCCCCCCATAATGACTTTCACAAAGTGGGGGGAACTAAGTAAAGAATCTGTAAATGAAGAATCTATAACCTCTTGGTTATATAAACAAGACAATGAAGAACCTCCAATGTCTACTCAGATACCCATAGATTAATATGGAAAAGGTTTCAAGATAATGCATGACAAAGGATATAATGGACATAGTAGGTTAGGATTACATCAGAATGGGAGGATTGAACTTATGATTGTCTCTAAATGGGTGAATGGTCTAGGGCTTTGGTTTCAACCACTCCAAATTGGTGTTTCTAGTACCTCAGTACCATCACAAGAGGAATTAAGTGCTTCCAAAGTTATTAAGAAATCCAATGATCCATCCTACCAACACTACTGCCATTCCCCTAACTCTAATGAATATGAGTGGGATTCCCTCTCTTCCAACAATTTCACGAAACTTGATAAACTATTTGGGGAACTTGACCAAATGCTTAATTCCTCACAAAATCCACCTAATGCCCATCCACAAATACCTTTGAAAAAAGAGGAATGGATCAAACATTACCTTTTGGAATCCCTTGAGCCTGCCTCTTGGGAACTTGAAAAATCCACTTCTAATAACCAAACCTTGACAATGGTCCCATCTAATAATCTACCTATTCCCAAGAAAAATAATGAGGATTTGGTAAGAAACTTTTGTGACTATGTCAACAACTCAGCCTTTACCTTGACCCTTTTGAACTTTGATACTTTCAATTATGAAACACCCTTAGTATATACCCAACATATTGATTGGGATCAACAAGACACCCCCGTCTTAGATGCCTTTGAGAACGATGAAGAAATACCTGAGTTCCTTGGACTACAAGAAGGAATACCTATTGGTGACCATAACGCTTGATTTACCATATACTTGGATAACATGGATTATTTTGGGGAGTCCATTCACCCCTCTAGTCACAAAATAGAAATAATAAATAAAAAGAAAAAAATGACAAGTCCCCAGGTGAAAACTGAAAGGCAGCTTTGGACAATGAAAAAGTAAAAAATAAGGATGCATCCAAGGGTGAAAACCTCTCTGAGGCACCCAAGGATGGATGGTTAAACATTCTCCCCATTTCTCAAGAAAAGTCACCAATGTTGGTTGAAAAATCCATGGAGATCAACATAGGCACTGAAGATAATCCTTAACTAATCTATTTTGCAACATCTTTGACAAAACCAAATCAACCTGAATTTCGTAACTTCTTCACAAAAAGACAGGTTAACTTTCATGGTCATATTCCAAGATGCCTAGACTAAATCCTAACCTAGTATTACATAATTTTCCATTATATCCAAGTGCTAAACCCATGAAGGAAAAATTAAGAAAATGCACTGACAAATTGCTTTATTAGTCAAGGCTGAACTAAAGAAACTGTTGGATGTTGGCTTTATCAGATCAATGGACTTCATATAATGGATTTCCAATCTTGTACCAGTGAAAAAACCAATAGG
>VDFB02239111.1:0-18448 GCA_007258455.2 Sequoia sempervirens | reverse complement strand
GAAACTGAGATACAAGCTATATTTTCAGACTTCACTAATAACTGAAAGCACTCTCAGTTACAGCAGAAATTATAGACTGATTACAGCTTAAAACACTCAGAAAATTACTTCAGCATCCAGGATTATTCTATTCTGATATCCGTACAGAATGTTCACATTTAACAACAACGAAGAAGTGTAATACCCCAAAATGGGAGCTGATTATCAGTCTGAGAAGAACACAGCAGCAAGTATTATGTTCAAACCTCCAAGGAAGACGTCCAACAGCAACTCACTATCACACCTTCCTCACAAGCCATGCACAGGATCCAGTCTCTACGTGAGGGTGAAATGAGGCTTGGAAAACAAGGAAGAGGTCATGCCTTGCAGCTAGGAACTCACGTCATCATCCAGTTTATCTCTACATGCCTCCAACAGCAGTGTATCCTCTCAAAAGCTCACGTCTTCCCTTGCAACCACGGCTTGGCCTGACAATAGATTTCGTCCAGTATTTGGCTCCTCCAAAGACTCACGTGCCCTAACTCCTTGCTGCCTTGGTCGATACAAGCTCTCTATTCTCTGGATGTTCTTTTATTCGATAGCCTTTATTTCCTTTTCTTGATCGCTTCTTATTCTATTCCCTGATTACGTGGCTTCTTGTCTTCTTTTATTCAATGATCTTCTCCTATCCTTTCTGTTCGACATATTATCTCTTCTTTGATCCCCATCTATTTCTTCTCTTCTCTAATCCCCGTCTATTTCTTCTCTTGATGCCTTCCTCATTGATAGATTCGACTAGATATATGTGATGTTCCTCAATCGATGCCTTCCTTCATCCTCCACGTGTCCCTTCAGGAGATTCGTACCTCTTTATTATTAGTTTGTCTTATTCACCATTGGCTGTATGAGCTGTGATTAGTATTACATAAAAATAATGGATATATATTATTTCTTCATTCAATTATATTTAAATATAAGTATGCATATATATATATATATATATATATATATATATATATATATATATATATATATATATATATTGTTGGGTGAAAATTATAATCAGCTTTTCGATAGATTACACAACTTGACTTCAGCCATGCTTCTATGTGAGATGTGAATCTCCTCTGGAAGGGGAGGCTTCTTATCAAGCAATGTAATATAGTAAATCAAACAAATAATTACAAATGTACACTAAAACTCATGAGTGGGGTGTGTTACATCTATCCTTCTCTCTTTTTCGTAGAAGATGTTTACAATGCTTCACCGCTTGGAAGTTCACAAATTTTTAATAACCTTTAAACTAACAACTAGCGTTAATGTACTAATATCTCTATTTCACAAAGCCGGGTTTAGAGATAATACCAAGTGATTAATAACAAACAAATAAAGTAAAAGGAAAGCCTACGGAAGGCACAAAGTCGCTTCGTGAGTTTTACTGTTGGATCTCTCTCAGATGTACCGCTTGTTACGCTAGGAAGCACAAAGTCTTTAGACGCAAAGAATTTCTCGAACAAGATGAACGACATAAGTACAAAGTCTTGTAGATCATCCAACAAAGTATCCAAGAGTATGAATAATTACAAGCACAAAGTCTTGTAGATCATTCAACCAAAACATGTAAGAGCATGAACGCATTACAAGCACAAAGTCTTGTAGATCATTCAACTAAAATGATAAACAGAAATACAAATGCAATCTAAATAATAAATGTAACACAAAGTTTACATAAACTACTTAGAGTCCTTCAGATTCTTCAAACTAATCACTACCAAATAAGATCAACTCACAAAAGTATCAAATCCAACGCAAAGTTTGGCTTGCAATCCTTTTCTTTATTAATCGAATCTCATTCACAAAGCATGAACGCAAAGTTTCACAAATTTGCTTCAAAAAGGGCAGCACTTCGTTGCAAAACACTAAAGGATAATTTACAATGAAAATCCCTCGCATTATATAGAAAGAGGGATGACCAAAATTAGGAAAGAGATTGAGAAAATCAGGGAGAGTTAGGTGAGTTTATCTTTAGAGATCTCACCTAACTTTGACCAAAGTCAAAGTGTAATTTGTTTTGAAAATATTACATCTTTGGACTTGGTGTAATTACAATTTACAAAATGACATTCAAAATGTCGAGAAATATTTACAAGATGCATAATGGGATGCACCGGAAATGTCTAACACTGGAGAATAGGGGGCCGCTTCACGTCTCTTTGCATTGGGCACGGAAGTCTTCAAATTTCCTCCTAGTCTCAGACAAACTTCTATCCTCGACCAACGTGTAATCTTACAATGGTGTGAATTTCGATCGATCTCTATGGCAAATGAGTAACCTTTCTGCACTGGCCAAGATGCCTTCGTGTTGTCCAATGAGCCTTGTATCACAAATGATGTTCACCGAAAACTTCTCGAGAAGTCTCAACTGCCAATCAAATTCATGATGGCTTCCTTTGAAGATCCGGGATATTTCGTGGCCGGGCAGATACGATTTTCCTCAAGAAGTTGGACTGTGCAACTCTCGATACTTTGTCAAGAATGGTGCGATGCCCGTCGACATCTTCCTGTACTTGGTGAAGATCTTCTGTGAGAGATTGAACCACTTGAATTCTGTGTTTCAGTGATTCTCTTACCTCTACGAACTTTTCTTTGTCAGGAATTACCCCAACCTCCACCAATTTGCTGAGCTTTACTTGTTTCATTTCCAACCATGACAACAGGCATTTTTCCATGTCTCTGCACTCCTGGGAAAGTACGCTATTTTCTTTATCAAGCTCTGTGGTGAGCTTGGCCAACATGGTAGTTTTCTCATCTACAGCCAAAATTATCTAAGATCCGTGTTCAATGATCTTTTCAACAAAATCATATAACACCCTGCCTTTGGAGGCGAATTTCTCAGCTTTCTTGACAGCTGGGTCTTCAATACTTACCACTGTCAGCGGTTGTGCATTACTTGGAGAACCTATGACGCCTTTTACAATAAAGGCATAATGTCACTCTCTCGCTTGTATTATTACATGCGTTACTTAGAGCTTGCTCTACTTTATCCAGCCTTCCCGCCAAGATATCCAAAGTGACTTGCGCATCGGCTTTTGCACTTTCGTTGGTAACCTTGCCAAGCTGGATCTTTGTTACTGTGTAGTCCTCCATATTGACATCACCTTTTTGATTCGGTGGTATGCCAATTTCAACATACTTGTGGCCAGACTTATCAACGTTCAGCCTCGAGTATACTTTTGCCTTTTTCTTCCCTTTGGCTTTTGGAAGAACTATCTCTTCGAGGTCGAGCTCCTCTGGAGAAATCATTTGCTTTTTGCACTTCGACACTTGAGATATTAGCCAAGGAGGAAGAAAAGAAGTGTGAACTTCTGGATTTACTGTCAATTCAGTCGCCATTGCCACTTCTGAAGTTATTGTCACATCTGAACTTACCATTGGTATCGTGACAATTGGAGAAGTATTTGTCATCATTGCTCCTATAGTTGACACATTGAGCTGATCACGCATTGACTCATTCATGAAACGATTGAATTCGTTTTCAGAAGTGATATCATACGTTGGTGAAGACAAACTAGGAATGGACGATGGAGGGCTTCCGGATAAAGATATCAACCGTGATGGATGCTTCGTCAACAAGGAGCATCGTCGCTGATGCCGCAGGATAGGGATATCCTCGACCGCAGGAATGCATGTGGTAGGAATAGGTGACGAGGGAACAGGAGGTGGAGGAGTTCTTGAATCTTGAGGGGTATGAGGAACATTTGAAGTCACGGGCGATGATGTTCTGGGAATTTCCTCAATTACATTCTCAGGAGGAGAAGTAATTATTTCTTGATCATGCCCAGGTTCCTGTTGATCACCCTTGTCTCTCCGATTCTGGTTTGCCTTCAAAATCACCTTCGCATCCTTCGTAATCTTCATCGCACTCTGCCCGCATTTAAACCTCTCTTCAAGATCTGGAATCGGGTCACGGGAATCTTCATCTTCAGCGGATTGGTCACTTGAAGTTTCTTCTTCATCGGAATCTATCTCCTCCAGAATAGGCTTTTTACCCTTAGAGCGAGATGGATGAGATTCCGTGATTTCTGTCTCTTGGATAGCCTGGGTATCTTTCTTACCAACAGTGAACTTGATCCTAGGGCCTCTTCGCGAAGAAGTTGGAACAGCCGCTGATTTGTTTTTGTCGTGGAGTTCTTGCTGTTGGCGAGCTTCTGCTTCGGATTCCTCTCCTTCTGAGTCTGTTCTGAAACTTTTAATTGCATAACCATGTTTATGTAACCATTCTTCTGTGTTGGCTAGGATTGGTCTCAGCCTTTCTCTCATGCTGGTAACCTCTTTCCTAGACCATTGTATTGCAGGCAACGACCTTTTAGCAATGCCCTGCTCATCATAGACAGCGTTCATGATATCACCTGGATCCTCAAAATCCTCTGGTAGGTCAGCGATACCAAGATCCCCGACGGTTGAACAACAACCGCAATAGTCCATTTTAATTTAATGGCTTCTTCATCTCGCAGAATCGCTTCAGATGTACTCAAATCCGCATCTGCGGTTGGTGACCTTTGCAACTTTTTTTCCGACATCTCAGAGTCGAAATCAAACCTATACCTGTAGGTTTTGATGGTCATGATCTGCATTTCAGCATAGACAAACTTAGCTTTTTGTGCAGTTTGGATAGTATATCGGCCGATGGTCAGTGGGAACTTGAACCCACGCTTGTGGTTGCTTCTTTGTTCTTTCTGCACTGAAATCAACTGCCCTCAGATGTTTCCATGAGATCCTCACTTATCCGGGTTGATAACGTGGTAGCATGTAGGGACAACCAAGCAGACCTACTCTCAAGCAAGTAAACGTTGGGAATTGGAGAAAAATGCATCCAACTTTACTTACCACCTTATAAGCCTCATCAGATACTCTTTTCTTTCCAAAGTTGGATCAAAGTTGAAGAGTAAAGGCAAAGAAAGCATCAGTGACCCGTCTGAAATGATGAAAGCTCTCCTTTAGCTCTAATTGATAGAAATATCTGTACCGGCACCATCATCCGATTCCAGATAGACCTGAATTGTCTCATCATAGCCGCTGCGTACACCAGGTAAGAAGTCATGTAGAACTTCAATGTAGAAGGAGCATTGATCAACTGCTCGTGTATCTCATCACTGATTTGTTTGCCCTAGTCAATATGCACCTTCTGCCTTCTTATGATCCTGATGTATTCATATCCAATCGTGAAAGATGATTCCGGCAAGCCCTTCACTCTGCTTAGAAATGTGATCATATCCTTGACGTCATCTTTGAAGTCACTTCTCAGGAGTCCTTTCGGCCATCTAGAAACAGATGATCTAGGCTTTTTGAGCCATTGAGTGTTTATCAACTGTTTAGCCTTATTGGGATCAGCATCAAAGATCTCCTGTGCTTTTGATATAGAGATGTCAATATATTTCTCCATATGAGGGACTTTGAAGACAATGTCAAAGAAATCGGGGTCGAGTCTTAGAATCTCGTGCCCGGAAGAGTCGATCACACTTCTGCTTTCTCTGATGTAATGAGACGCAACTTGAAGAACAAACTCGGTATTGTGCACAGCTGTAGGGAACATCGCCACCAAGTGGAGGTTGCTGTGTACGATCGCTCTCATTGAATCAGGAAGAGGCTTCGTCTCAGTTAGCTTTGCGAAGTCAACCAAGTCTTAATGACCAACTTTTGTATCTTTTATCTCTTCGACTTTGGAAAGCACCATAGTCGGCGGATAGACGCCTTGATATTTGTATTTCATCTTGCCTTTTGCTTTCGAAGAAGAAGGAGGCTTAGTAGCAGTCATCAAAAAGAACTGGAACCCTGATCACTCTTGACTTAACGATCTTTGAAAGTATACTGCAATCCGTTTAGCCAGAACAAACATCAATTGTTAGGAAACATGGGAAAGCGTGAAATGAGCACGAGGATGGGAAAGCATGGAGCAGATGGTGAGGCACGCAAAACGATGCACAAAGGTGAAAAAAAAAGAGGCTCAGGAGTGCACTGGTCGAAAATGAAGTTCATTTGGGAAGGTTTAGAGAAAACTTGGAAAAAGTGTAAGGGCGCTAAAATTTAGCGCCCTTACATCTCTGAAAAATTGCTTTTGATGCAAGGGCGCTAAATTTTAGCGCCCTTACATCTTTCAGTGTTAGGAATTTTTTGACATTTTCAAAATGTCACAGCGCTAAAATTCAACGCTTCTGCAATTTTTTGTCAATTTTGAAATGCAGATGTAAGAGTGAATGGCGATGGCGCTCGTGCTTGACAAATGCAATGTTTGTAACATGAAAGCTTTGAGGATAATTTGGTTTGTCTTTGGATAGGGTTGCAATTCGCACCATTATTATTTTTGCATTCAAAAGCTAAACTTCTTTCTTTCCAAGTGATAGATCTTTTCAAAGTTTGTAACAAAGCGAATGGAGAAGGCGATGAGAATAACAAAAACGTTAGAAAGAAAGGCACGGCGGAGAAAGGAAATAAAATGCGGAGGAAGAGTTAAGGAGAGAATGCGTAGGGTTAGAAAAGAAAAGAATGCGTAGGGAAAGAAAACGGAAATGGAGGAAAGAAAAACGCATTCAAAATAATGAGTGAGGGTTCCATTGCGTGAGGAGAAGAAAAACGCGAATGGAAAAGAGGAGACGCAAAATGGGAAGAAAATAGAAACAAAAACGCGTGGGGTTAGGATGTAAAAAACGTGGAAACGAAAGCGTAGAAAAACGCATATACAAAACGCATATACTCAAACTAGAACATATAAAAATGGAAGGAGACAAAACAAAAACGACTTACCAGTATGAAACGTGAAGCTTGCTGAAGAAAGAATGGCGAAAATCTTCAAAAAACGTGTTTTGCAGTTGAGATGCAATTCGCCCAGCAAGAGGAAGAAAAGAACAAAGCTCATAATAATGCAAAATGGCGAATTAAAACTCTTAAGTGAAAAAGGAAAATCAAAAACCTAACTCAAGTCGAGCAATAAATTTAGGCACGAAAAGTGGCACGATTGACGAAAAACGCGAAAACATGAAGAAACGTGCCAGAGCCATGAAAAAGTTTAAGTGGCGAAGGAAAATGTAATGGCTCTAAAATTTAGCGCTATTACATTTTTTGGAAATTTCACTGCATGCAGGGGCGCTAAATTTTAGCGCCCTTGCATTTTCCAGACTTAGCCAATTTTGGCTTCAGGGCAGGAGCGCACTTTTTCAGTGCCACTGCATTTTCCGTAATTCACTAAGTATGAACAGTGAAACTTCGCGAAAGATCTCGTTTCGAAGGTCTTCGCGAGGCGAACATGGGGGAATGCTCGAATTGACTATTCGAGGCTTAGGAACGCATTTTGGGGTGGCTTGGAAATCACTTCGTTATGCGTGCTTGAACTTCACGAATCCTAGGAAACGGACAAGTTTCGTAGGGGGGTTATCCGTGGAACGAGCGCTGCTAGATTCCGTGATAACATATATATTTATATATATATATTCATGGCTATATATGTCTACTAAAATGCACATTCATTAGAATATATACTTAACGGCTTTTGTAGGATGGGGGCATCACAAAAAATGAGAAAGTTAAAAACTAAAAAGATGCATACTTCAGAGAAAAAAAATATTATAAGAGGTTGCAAGTAAATAGAGTCTTGGCCATGCATGTACCACCATTCATGAGCATAGTTTTTTGTTTGTGTCAAAAAGATCAAATATCATAATTCCTTGAAGATATAAAGTAGAAATTCACTCAAGACAACACTTTATATATCTACATCTGGGAATATTCTTCTAAATGCAATTTTGTAGCAAGAAGCAATATGTATGGTGCCACCCTCCTTGACAAGGAAAACATCTATTTTCTATAATACTTTGGGGACAAAGAAAATGCTAAGAGATGCAAGGGCATGGTCAACAATGATCCTTTACACTCTTTTGAAAAATGCTTCTATTGGATCATACTCCTTAATTTCTATTATAGCCATTATTTTTTCAACCATGGAGTCCATACCATCATAAATTTCACCCAAACATGGGCAATCTCTATCAGCATACCTAATCATGTTGATGACGGGTTCAATGAAACTCAAAACATATTCCACACAAGCCCACCACTCATCATCTAAGATCAATGTTTTGACATTTTGGGTTTTCTTTGTACTTGATTGCCTCCATACACTCCAATGAGTGTTGACAACCATAACACCTCAATACATCTCACATCTTCACAAATCGTTTTAAGATAATTGTGTGATGTATATCGAGTTTCAATAACCAAGCACGATGTAAAATATATATATATATATATTAAAAGGTAGATGACATGTCACATATCAAAAATTAAAAAATTAAAAAATAAACTAAAAAATAAAATTTAAATTACTTTCAACAACTAGAAATTAGAGAAGGTTCTAAAGATACCTTGTGACATATGATGATTAGATGTGTGAAGAACACACACAAAGCAAGGTCAAACAGCAAACGAGAACACCTTCCATGCACGAGAGTTGCAAATAATGATTTTTTATTTCCTAAAAAAGAAAAAACTTATAGAAGAAAATAATACAATGAAGGAGAGTGCTTATAAAAGCAAACCCTAGATGAGAAAGAGATTAGATCATGACAAGTGTCAACATTACATGTGATGAGACAAAATGATCTAATAACTCAATCTAATAAAATAAAAAAACACTCCTAAGTTTAAATTAAGTGCATAAAGTGAAATTAGCCTAATAATCAATTAAAGATTAATTAATTATTAGCTAATGAATGATTACTTTAACACTCCCCCTTAAGTGTAACTTAGGGAGTAGCTAAAAACTCTAAAAAGTCAATGCATAAAAAGCAAAGAAAACATGAATGGGTCCTAGCAACAAGGCCTAATGAGGTACCCATATACAAACAATTTAATCTCTCATAACTGGAGAAAAGGAGAAAACCTCATAGGAGAAACTCCTCTCCAAAAGAGAGAAAGACGAATGAAGGACTAAGAAGCCTCCAAAACAATGTTTCGAAAAGAATAGGAACATGAAGAACATCGCTGAAGCACAAGAAATTGTAGACAATTGTCGAATGATGACTGCAATAGTGCTAAAATGACAAACCTTCTCTAAAACAAATGATAATCAAGATAAAAAAGACAAGAATTTGCATGAGTGCCCCCAATGACACAACTTGAACAATGATTAGATGGAAAACAAAGGACATCTGACAGTTGAAGATACAAATGGCATATGAATCTACATGAGTCACCCCAACAACACTACTCAACCATCCAAGATGCAAGTCAAAAATACAAGTATCAGTAGTCTGAAGAACACTAATCAAGTGAAAAATGGAAGGTCGCCTCTAGAAATAGGAATACAAGAGTGTCTATATGGTAAGCACTCCATCTCACCAAAATGCATGGGTAGCCAACCACTACATCCACCTAGTACATAGGAAGAAAAACTAGATACATAGATCACTCCAAAACAAAACCAAGGAAGATTAGCACCAACAGTAGAAACCCCCCATAATGCGAATAAAGGGAGAGCCATAACAAGTCCATTGAAACTATGTGTCACCAAGAAGTGCATGAAAGAGAACCGAGAACATTTAAACGTGTATGTTAGAGTTATCATGCATTAGCTAATAATTAATTAATCTTTAATTGATTATTAGTCTAATTTATTCTCACACACTATAGCTAAACTTAGGAATACTTTATTAGTTGAGTTAATATTAGATCATTATGTCTCATCTCATGTGATGTTGACACTTGTCATGATCTAATCCCTTTCGCATTTAGGGCTTTTCTCTTATAAGCATTCAACCCTCATTGTAATTATCTCTCGGATATTATCTGGAGCTTTCATATCTTCTTGAAAGTCTCTTTTGTAGTTTTTCCTTGTTGATTAATATAGCAATTCTTGTTTGCAGATCTCTTGCGTGGAAGATGTCTTTGTTGTTTGATCCTGTGGCTCGTGGTTTTGTACTTGTTTCACAATTCTAACAGTGCACATGGAAGTACCTACAACTGAAAAAGGGTGTGTAAACCAGTGTTACAAGACTTGGACTTGGCAAGCTAATTTTTGGCTTGGACTTGGACTCAGAGCCCAAACTTGATGTAGACTCAGAAAATTGAAAAAACCAAGAAATTCGAAGATTTTTAAGAATTTAAAACTTGTTTCATGCACCCTTTAATAAATAAACCTTAAAGACACAATAATGTCATCAAATAGAAACTACTTTGATCCTATATACAAACATACATTGATCACATAAGTATAAACGCAAATTTTAGCTAAAGGAAATAATAGTAGTAAGACAATTAGATATATAAATGTTGTCAAATGTATACAATACTCATGGAATATGAAATCCACGGCATCAAAAGTTCCAAACAAACATCAAAACAAAAGCTACAAGTCTATGGCTCAGAGGAGCCTGCATCACTCAACCCTCCTAGTAGGCATCTAAGATAGGTCCTAGATGATGATGCAGCCATCATCTCTACCTATGTCTTCGACTAAGTGGCACCCAAACCAACATCCAAGGTGTTTGCTTGTGCTCTATCCTCCTCCTCTACCATGGCTACTACCTTTGCCTCTCTATCCACCTAGTCGACCCACTCAAGGTCCTCATCACTAAAGACAGGATCCTCAACCTCAATGATCCAATCTGATTGTCGATCAACCTCCTCTAATGTGATGGGTGACAAGTCAGTGCCCGATATCTGTCTATTGTGAAGGCGAAGGTTGTAATGAACATAACCCAAATCATTCAACTTTTGCACTGACAATCTATTGTGCTTCATGAAGTGTATGTGCTCAAACATACTCCAATTGCGCTCACAACCTGAAGCATTGCATGGTTGGCTCAACACTCGAACCGTAATCCTTTGAAGATTTGGTACTTTAGCACCAAATCTCTCCTACCATGCATCTAAGATGAGAAAAAGAAAAAAATCAATCTCATTGTCCAACTTTAAGTTTCAATATTTAATAGTATTATAAAAAAGGAAAAGTGTTAATTTTTAAATTACTATCATGCCCTTAATAGATTTTTACCTGGCTGCAATGTCAACCGAGTAGCCTTGCATTTATCTCGTGCAAAGAGATCTCCTTATGCAAGTTTGAAAATCTTAATCTTGATGACTATTTGTGCTCCAACATGAGAATCAGACATCTGCTCGATGACTGCGTAGAGCCCACTCAAAACCTCCTCATCCACCTTGAAATCAGGGCACAATTGGAATGTTAGATTTAGAAAACATGCAACTGTGTGTAAGGGCTTGTGAAGCTGGAGGTGCCATTGTCTATCAATGATCTCCCAAATGGGGCGATACTTATCATCAACTCCCCCATAAATGGATCTAATGGCCTCGTTGGCCCTATCCATGCCCTCATATATGTAGCCCATTGTGGGCTTCTCTCCATCAACTCGTAATAGAACCACTAAAGGCTCTGTGAACTGCAATTATTGTGAAACATTAGCATAAGAGTCAACAAAAATAAGCAAATAAAATAAAAATGAAAATATAATGTAAAATTAGTAAACTAATTACTAATTACATTTACCTTTACAAGTTCCACAATAGGTACCCAAAAACCTTGCTAATCAAAAATCCAATTTGACACTTCTTCCCTTGCATTTGTCTTATAGCATATGATGACGAAGTCCACTCCTCACTAACAAACATGCACCTCAAAGCTCCCTTTGACTGTAGCAAGAATTGTAATGTGATGAAATTGGTAGTAAAGCAGGTTGTCTGAGGACGAGCCAACTTCTTTTGCCATGTGTATTGCCTCATTAGGTTGAGGACCCATGTGTGATTATATATGAACTTACAAATATTTGTTTGTTGTCTCCACACATGCTTTGATCCATGCAATCTTTCCAAGATCCTCCAATATGAGGTCAAGGCAATGATCAACACAAGGAGTCCAAAACAATGATGGGTGCCTATCCATTAGTAGTCTACCTGCAGCAATATAATTTGTTGCATTGTCCGTAACTGCTTGCACCACATTCTCCTCCCCTACATCAGCCAAGACTCCCTCCAAAGCCTCGCAAAGGAATTCCATATTGTTGGTGTTCCCAGATGCATCAATAGATTTGATGAACCCAGTGTCACCTAAAAAAGAAACAAAATCAATGATTCCAAAGAACATAAATTAAAAATCTTGATTGTTAATCACTAAATCAATGCATTTTAGGAAGTAAAATCACCTAAGGAAGGAACAAGAAAATTGAGCAATGTTTTGTTTCTTCTATTGGTCCAACCATCAGTCATGATGATGCAACCCTTCTTCCTCCATATGTGTCGCTACTCCTCTATTGTGGCTTTCACATCAGCCACCTTTTGTGACAAAATGAGGCCCTTTATCTCCTCGTCATTAGGGGCTTTGAACCCTGCCCCACAAACAGTAATGACATCAACCATGTTTTGCCACTAAGAAGACCTAACACAACTAAATTAAATAAAATAAGTATTGTAAAATGGAGAACTTAAATTTGAATTCAACATAGCTCTAAAAATAAAAATTAAAGAGACAAAGAATCAACTATCAAGCTATATATTTTAAAACAAAACAAAAAGAAGAATTACCTGACTGCATAGGATGGAATGTTGCAAGAGAGCCAAAAGTCTCCAATTGCACTTTTGGTTGCAAAATATATGAATCCAACCTAGATACACGAACTCTAGGCCCAATGCTAACACGGCTACTGCTACCAACAATCGAAGATGGAGGAAATGGAGGGATGGAAGAAGAAGAATCTCCAACTCCAATGGCTGCCATCTCCTTTCTTTGCCTCTTTTTTAATTTTGTTTTTCTCAAAGGTTTCCAATTGAACTTGCACTTCACGCATAACCTCATGAGGGACTTTTGGGCATGGATTAGCATCTCGACCTCATATATGTGCAAGGTGGTATTTCAATCTATTAATGCCTCCCCCAAGCATAATTGTTTTGCAATGAAAACATGTTACCTCTCCTTTCTTTTGCCCAAGGGTAATAAGGGCATCTTTCCAACAAGGGTCCTTTCTATTTGGAGTTTGAGACATTGTGATAGAGACAATTTATAAATATAAACAATGTTGCAATAACACGTAAATAGAAAAAAATTAACATTCAAAGTTTATAATTAAACTAATATTAAAAAACTAGAGTTTGCAAATATAAAACTATTTTTTTTACAAAAACACCTAGGGTTTGTTCAACAAAAAACTTAAACACACCTAGGGTTTGTTCTTTGTTTTAGTAAAACAAAATACAAAAAAGAAAGAAGAAATGTAGAAGAGAAATGAAATTTTGGTTTAAAAAAACAAAGAAAACCTTCAAAATTCAAACTTACCTCTTAAATCTTCCTTGAAATCAATGGAGAGCTCTTTCCAATCCTTTGTAGACTCCTCTAGATGCACCAAGAGTACCTACAAACCTATTCAAATGTGATTCAACAACCGGTTTTTGCTCAATCTCCTTGCTGGTTTTTCTTCAATGCAAATAAATTTTGGCTCAAATCTCGCTTTTTTCTTTCTTCCTTGGCTTGAAAATGAAATGAAGTGCCTTTTAGAGTGAAGGAGACAAATATAAAACCAAAAAGTGTAACTTAAAATTCTTTTAAGTGATTTTTCTTTTATGTTTTGCCATTACCTAGCCGTGGCTGAGTCTCTAGCTCGGGACTTGCCCAGAACTGGTGAGTCTGGTGAGTACTCAAAGCCAAGTCTCCCGAACTCATCAAGCCTAGCTTGGCTTGGGACTTGTCGAGTCTAGGTGAGTTTGGGCGATTCCTGTAACATTGGTGTAAACCAAGACACACACGCATGAGGCAAGAATCACTAGGATTCAATGTTGTCGTGGAAGGAACACTCGCTTGTCAAAGTTGTGATAGAAAAACAAAGGCACTACACAACCCCCCATGGCACTTTATAACATAGTGTGAGTACAAAAGGCACAACAAAATGTGTGAAATCCCCAAAAAAGATACACCAAAATAACACTTGATCTCAATATGTCTACAATAGAGAAAGTGCATACAAAAGATGTCTACAATGCTCAAAAAAGACAAAATAATGGAAATACATGTAGAATAGCCTAAAACAAGTCATCCCACGCAAATGGAAAGATTTCAAGAGCGAAAATGTCCAAGTAATTCACTAGAATGTGAAAACACAAAAAACTAAATAAAATGTACCTAGAGAAAAATTTGGAAAAAGTGCATGGATAGTTGTGAAGAGCTCTGAAAGACCTTTCAAACGTTGCAAGAATCGCGAAAAATGGAGAATCTGGTTAAAAGTTGTGAGCTCGAGAGTGAAAACAACACATCTGACTTTAATAGGTTTTAAAATGCACCAGCAATAAAAAATAGTAATGAGACCCACACCAATAGAAAGTACGTGAAACCAACGCTCCGACAATATCTCATTCACCCAATTTTGATACCATACGCACAAGTTTTGACCAAAAGGAAAATACTAATCCTTTAGGACACAAAGAGGGCATGGAAGGGCCTTGTCGAGCATCTATACCGTTGATATCAACATGATGTTAACAAAATATTCCTGTTTGTTAGAAAAAATCCAATCCCCAGGAAAAATCACAATTGACAGAATATGCCATATTTTCGACAAAATATACTTAAAAATCCCGAAATATTTCGGGTTATGCCACTAGTAGGAAAATTTGTTAGCTCGCTGGGAAATATTAAACGATGTTGAAGAAAGGTTAAAATTGTTAGGAAAGCAATAGATGTTGTTGGTAAATGGAAATGGCATCGAGGAATTAAAGCCACTGCTGACAATTTTTGGGCCGCCAAGTGGCAACAAAGGGCCATTGACTAGTCAAAGTGTTGGGTGACGCATACTGAAGGCTGTTGTCATGGCAATAGTACTGCCACCAAGCGGGTACAAGCCCATAAGGCCTATCGAGGAAAGTAACCTACGAGTACCACCATAAAAATAAAATCAGCCCACCGAATTTTTAAACCTCCTTTATTTTTTTTATTTTTTTCAAAATAAAAAATGCCAAAAAAAAAGGTACCTTGCTTTTTTTTTTAATTTTTATTTTTGAAACCCGCATATGGACGGGCCGTATAGGCTTTACAGGCCCCCATATAAAAAAAATTGACTCAGAAGTTCCTATTGGTGAAATAGGGAAAATTTATAGTCAAAATTTGTCTGTCTGGCCTCTTAAACACAATGGTGAGGCCTGTTTTGCTCCAACACGCACCAAAAAATGTAGAAGCCCAAATCCTACAAAAAAATGAAGATTCCAAATTTGATGGCCCTATAACCCTAGTTGAAGAAAACCCTCACAAATCAAGAAGGGGTTGGTTGAATCCACGCTCTTATACCATGTTAGATTTGTGAAAAACACACACAAAGCAAGATCAAACAACAAACGAGAACACCTTCCACGCACGTGAGTTGCAAATAATGATTTGTTATTTCCTCAAAAAGAAAGAACTTATAGAATGAAATAATACAATGAAGGAAGTTGCTCTTACCCTAGATGAGAAATGGATTAGATCATGACAAGTGTCAACATCACATTGTGATGAGATAAAATGATCTAATAATAGCTCAATCTAATAATAAAAAAAGGCACTCCTAAGTCCTAAGTTTAGCTTAAATGCATAAAGTGAAATTAGCCTAATAATCAATTAAAGATTAATTAACTATTAGCTAATGAAAGGTTTCTCTAACACCTAAATGTAGATTTCTTTAGCCCACTCAATCTCTATACCAATCTTTTGCAATATCGAATTGACTGAGTTGATGATATTGATGATGATGATGATGATGATGATGATGATGATTTACAAAACCCATATGATTCTGAAAATTGATTGTTGAGCTTGACATTATTATTTTAATATTGAACTTGAAGTTTGAACAATGAATATTTTATTATCTTTATCATTTAAGTTTTAAATGGCATTCGAGTTTTTGGTGATTTTGTTTTTTATATGATGCTATCTGGTATTCTAAGCTTAATTCCTGCTTTTAGGCTGCAAATATATATATATGGATTTTTTATGCTTTTTGTACAAATGAATCATAAAAAAAAATATTTGCTGGATCCATGAACCAAATCTGCCAACCCAAACAAGAATCCAAACCAGAACCGGCAACTTAGGGATTTCACCTATCCCTAGTAAGTATGTTGTATAAGGCAATAGAAATTGGAATGCATACAAAAATAACTAAAGCAATCAAACAATTGCAGCAATATATATTGGATTTTTTTTTTTTTCTAATAACCTTTCATTCAAAATATAATAGATAATTTCAGTGATTGTTTTGACATGTTATATAATCGAATTCATATAAAACAAAACTCCTACAAGGAAACTCAATAACCACTAACGCTGGCTAGTGCCACGGAGACTTTGATGAATCGAGGCAGTAGCATTCATGCAATAAGTCTAAAGTGAATTCGTAAATATTAATACACCTTTTTATTGAATCCCATAAAAACTGTACCTCTGTTGGCCTTTCAAATTTCTGCAACTCTTTCTCAATTAAATTTGCCATAGCTTTGATATATCCTTCTCGCTGATACCAGGAAGGTATTACTGTGTGTTGCATCCTCACCAGATACTCATCTTCCCTGAAAAACCATAAGAAATCTGCTGTAGTTCTAACTTTAACACTTATAGTAATGTAAAGAGTTCAGCGAACTCTAAAATTTTCATATTGGTTATTGCCATAGAACTAAGACAAATATAGTAAAGGTAGTAATGACTAACTATTTACCTGAATATGCTTTCTAGAAGACGGAGACTTGAGCCACTAGTGGAAATTGAAAATTGAGGATAGAGTGGAAGGACAACAAGTTTAGTGATTCCATCACTCTTTATCTGTACACATCTCATATGTTAGAGGAATCAAATTATAAATTTAACAAAGCAATACATCAATTGTAATACAATCAATACGCTTGATTTACCAATTTAGAGGGATTCACTAGATTGTACTATTTTTACTACAAGGTTTCACTCATAATATAAGGTTCCAAGTAAATTGACTGTTATTTTGAACAAACATCTGGGAGCCAAATTCCATTGCTTTCCTACAATTGCACTTTTATATTTCGTTCACATGCATACAATTTGAACTCCCAATATAGAATTAATTTGAAACTACCTGCTCAATTGCTTCTTCTGTAAATGGATGCCAGTAACGCATTCCTACATACACTTTGGTAGGTACTTGCTTCTCTTCAAGAGCTTTCTCCAATGCAATGGCCTATAGTGTATTGTAATAATTAAATAAAGTCATAGTACAAAAAGAAAAGCATTAATAATGGTCTTGTATAAAATGAATCGATAAGACTTATAAATCAAGGAATACCAATCCAACCCAATACAAGATTGTGATACTCAATATAGTTCATATCACATTACAGTTATGGACATCTAGCCCAGTATTTTTAATATCTAAATACAAATTCCTCATATCATCTAAAAACAAAGACTTTGTGAATCATTGCTGTAAGGTTAACTTAAATAAACTTTTAAACAGATGTATTTCAATTGACTGCCAAACGTTATCTGTAAAATCAATCTCATTATTTTCCATTCAAATATAGCTCTGAAAACAGTCACAATCTTCATATAAAAAGTTGATTTTCCCAGCCAATGGAACTGTTGATTCCTCCCTGTATCAGCTTTCGAATAAGACCTAGCTACCCAAAAAGAAGCCTTTGATACATCAACTTTTGTTACTATAACACTCGCTTCTGCACCTGTACAAAGCTTTTAAGTCACCTCACTGAGGACCTCACTGAGGACCCTCAAAGATGTTTCAAACAACTGTAACAATATTAATGATGGTAACAGTACTCTTTCTTACATCACCATGATGACATTCTAAGTGCTCTCCTTTATATCAACATGCCAGGAAGAGATTAATATGATATTGACTGTGCCTCACGTTGTCTCTACTTGGAAGTTCTCACTCTAAAGATTATATCAAGATGATTTTTCTACTCTGGAACTGAACTCTTACTCTCATCCACTCAAAAAGTCATGCTAAGAAAGAAAGATTAATTATGATAACCCTAAAAGCCAAATATCATGCCATTGTATGGAATTTGAAAAGATGCACGTACATAAAGTGTGCAATTCACAGAGAAATCTATATCATAGAGGAACCTGTGTTGTATAAAACTAAAATTGCAATCAGTGATAGGAAAGAGAGAATTAAACCTGTTCATCTGTTATCCTTCGAAGAGGTGAGCCTCCACCAATGGCAGCATATCCTTCCATGCTCTTGGGAGCTCTACTCACAGAAATTAATTGTGCCAAAGGCTTCTGAAGAAAACGGAATGATCTAGGTAGACGAATAATGTCCTGCCATATATTTGAATAATCAGTCTTTACTAGGAAGTAATCAGGTTTCCAATGACTAGCCTACATCATCAAATATCAAATAAAAAATAAAATAAAATAAAAATTCAAAAAAAGATTAATCACTTAAAGAATTTT
>VDFB02239110.1:0-17438 GCA_007258455.2 Sequoia sempervirens | reverse complement strand
ATAACATCCAAATTTTGGTTTTAGGTTTGGGGAAAAGCTTGGCAATTCGAGCCTTTAGCCTTTGACTTGCAACTAAAAAACTAAGGTAAATTAAAGAAAAATGTCCAACTTTGATAACATGTTTGATGGACTTCTTTTCTGAATCAATCTATAAAATTAAAACCCATTAGAGAAAATGATGTCTACTTTCCAAATATATAATTTTTATTAATATTGAATTTTTTTTGCTATTTTTCAATTAATTTCTAAGAAAATTAGTCCTTAAACTTGAAATATTAGATGTTTTTTGTTTTTTAATAACTTTGTTTTGGTTAAATTTTTTGTAAAAAAAATTATATGGGATCAAAATTCAAACAATTCTCTACACAATGAAAAAAAAAGAGTTAAAAAATGTTTAGTTTAGGTCCAATTATGATGTTCGTACACATTGATTTTTAAAAACAACAATTATGGCCAATATAAATTTAATAAAAAAAAAAAATTCAATCAAAAATTACAAAAAAAATTCCAAACCAAACTTCATGTTGTTAGCTCTCTTTTCCCAAAAGGAATTAGCAAAATAATTTTATTTGGGTCAAAAAGTGTTGTTCGTACATGTGCTTGGTATTGTAAAAAATAACTTTTAAAAAGTGTTTTTTATAGATCCTTATCAAAATTTAAGTTCTATAATCTGGGTATTTGAATAATTTACATATTTGGAAACTAGATTGAAAATGATAAATTTCATAGTACTGAATTTTTTTAAGATTCATTGTGTAAGTGCCTCAAATTTTCAGTTCAAGTGTGACAAATTCTGAAAAACAGCAAAAACACTTCCACTTTTTGAGCTTGTTGTGTACCCAACTTCTTGAATCCACCCCAAAAGCATCCAAAATTTCCTAGCATTGAGGACAATGCTTATCTAAAAAGAGGGGGCACGCTACACCCTTAATATTAGAGTACATCGGGTTATAAATAGCTGGCTTGTGGCTATCTTAACTCCTAATTTAGTCATATTATCATTATTGTATTGTTATTTAGTTGTTTAGGTACCTAGGGCTTATATAGGGTTATCTAAGTTGGCCTAGGTGGTATCCTAGGCATAAATAGGTATATATAGGAGGTTGTGAGTCTTATTTGATCATCATATTGTGAACTATGTTCTCATTGGAGATATTTGGAGGTTTCCCCCCTCGAAGTGGCTTGTTATTCTCAGTTATTATTTAGTATTTGCAACATATTTTCTATCATATTCTTCTATTGTGCAAGTTATTTTATTACACCACAACTACTAGAATGGTATCATGCTTATTCTTGGACATAGGCAGTTTGACCCTTGAATGAAATCCATGCTAATCACTTGCCACTTATACTCAGGTATGTCATGTTGGTACAAAATACTTGTTGGATGCACATGCTCAACCTTGACTCACTGCCACTCCAAGCATCGAGCCACTTATTCAATTACGTCCTTCTCAAGTCTTGGCCAAAAATATAGAGACCTCAATTTTGCTACCATCTTGGTTACTTCGGGGTGACTTGAATAAGACCTGTGTTGTGGATTTCTTCTAGAATCAATTTCCTCAAATCCCCAGAATCTGGAATGTATATTCTTCCTTGATATCTCAAAATTCCATCTGATTCAAACACATATCCGTCGAAACAATGGTCTGTGAGTACACAATCCTTTCAGGGGACCTTTTTCCCTAGATAGTTCCTCTTCAACTGCTACCCACAACGGGAAGCATATGGTTCAAATATATTTTGTCACCTTAACCAATAATTGTTTGATAATTTTCTCTATTACTTAATCCTAATAAAATAAAACTCTCCTTAACCTATTAAATGATAGTTTTATTTCTCGAGAGACAATAGTTTCATTTCCCTTGGAAGATGATGATTCTATTTCCCTTTGAACTATATGACGATAATTCTACTTTCCCTTGAAACTTTATGATGGTAATTTTATTTTCATTGAAACTATACATGATGATGATTCTTCCTTACTTTAAGTAATTAATCTTAATTGGGTTTTTTACTTACTAATTATCTTTCATTAGTTTGTTATGTGAGGAAGATCACCCATTTTTTAGATTTAAATTAGCATTGTACCCTTATTACTCCTTAACAATTTATAAGAATGATGCCACAAACGTCCCTGCAATTGTATTAGGCTATAAGTGCAGTAGTTCAAGTGTGACAACATTATTTGTAAACATGAACCAAAGGCATCATTAATATCAAATGATGTGAAGTTTTAGTTTTCACATCTTGATTAAGTTGTTTGAACAAAACTTAAAATACGCTATTCTAAAATAGAAAACACCTAAAATACTTAAAACAAAATCTTATTAAATACTTATAACATCTAATGAATACCTTTTTTGAATTGAAATTGCATAATTTTAAATAAATCTTAAAATAAAATACTGTTAAATGCTATCATTAATATCATTGATTTGAACAAGTTTAAGCTATACCGTGTAATGGCTCTAACCAACTAAATTGTACTTAATTTAAATAAAAGTCAAATGCTAAATTATAACTAATTATTTAGTAAATCAAAGTTACAAGCATTACTAATTAGATTTCATTATTAGATAGAATTAAGATAGCTTTAAATAATTAACTAATAACCCCCCCCCTCTCTCTCTATATATATATATTCAAACTTGAGAACATTAAAATCATACCTCTATAATTAAAATGAAATTAAAATCATACCTCTATAATTGTTTAATTTTGGTGAATAATTCTAGAAGAATTATAAAGGAAATTCAATTTTTAATTTGTTTATCTTTTGTTCGATTTTGAATAAAAATTATGTAACAAATAAATCTTAAGTTTTAAAGTATTTTTCAATTTCCATTTTTATTAATTTATTCATCACTAAATTCTACCATTTGCATCTTTTGTATAAGTTATGGGCTGCAATTGAACTAAATTGAACGTGTTTTCAAGGAAAATTCTCGAGGACAAAATTTATTTATTATTCAATAAAACTTGCAATTGAGATTTCTACACTATAATCTATTTGTTCTTCAATCCTAAGACAATATAAAAAAAGTGTGTTTCAATAGTTTAGAATTTAGTTTAACTAATTTTTATACTTGTCAATTCTATGAAATCATTACATAATTAAATTTTTATATCAATTCACGAGAATTGTTTTGTTTAAAAAATTGTGTACATTGATATTGTTATGTTTAATTTGTTCTTTACACACACATATTGATCTATTGTACCCTTATATATATATTTATTGTTGAGTATATAGTTTCTATTTTTAATTCAATTTCCTATGTTTATTACTTGCATATGTTATATAACATCATTGTATTATTATTACTTATTTTTGTATGTGTTAATAAATTTGTTGTGTATATAAATGACATAGTTCTTGTATAATTTTTTGTGCGTATATTATTCATATATATGTATACAAATTAATACTATATTGTGGCTAGTCTAAATAAACACTCCTTACTAATTTGTGTGTTTGTTGCCATCAAGGTTCTCAAGATGGAGATCTATGGTCCAATCTCCAAAGTGACATCTATAGGTGGAATTCCATGTGGTGGTTCTTGGGATTCCATTATCGCTTCTAAGTTAATTAGAGTTGAACAAATGGTTCTAAGTTGAATATGTTGAAGGGGAGGAGACCCCCCTTGTGACCTCCACTAGTGTGCAACTAGTCTAAATAAACACTCCTTACCAATTTGTGTGTGTGTTACCATCAAGGTTCTCAATATGGAGACCTATGTTCCAATCCTCAAAGTGACATTTATAGGTGGAATTCTAAGTGGTGGCTTTTAGAATTCCGTTGTCACTTCTAAGTTAATTAGAGTTGAACAAATGATTTCTAAGTTGAATGTGTTGAAGTGGTGGAGGAGGCCCCTCATGACTTCCACTAGTGTGGGACTAGTCTAAATAAACCCTTAACTATTATCTTAATTATTTAATTTAATTATTTTTATAATCTATTTTGTATAAATAATTTTTATTTATTTATAATAATATCATTATCTTTAATATTTAATTATTATTATATTTATTTATATGTTTTATTTTCATTGTTATTATTATCGATATTTAATAATAAAATAATTAAACAAATACCTTTCTTTAATTACTTATCAAATAATTGTATTTCCCAACTTAATGAATAAGATTTAGTTTTTCCAAGGGAGGGTTATGATAGTATTTACTTGCTTTAAATATACAATATGAAAATAAATATTTATGTTTTGTTATTTATTAGTATTTATATCATAGTAGTGTTAAAATACATAAATACATTTAAAGATATAATATACTAAGTCAAAACATACACCTTAGGGCCTAGGGTTCAAAATCTTATCTCTAAACAACAACTAAGAAAATCTTAACTAATTTTCATTATAATGAGCATTTAAAATTATAAAAAATATTTAACCTTCATAAGGGATGTAGTGTCCCTCCACGCTTTTCTCTGATTGTTGTTGTTGTCATTTGTCTTCTGTATCGCGTATCGCGTATCGCATGTTGTCAGTACTGTTGGGTATTCTAGTTATTTGAGTTATCATCTTGATTGATTTTATATCAAATAAAAGGTTATTGAGGTTGACAGATATTTGGTATTTAATTGAATGTTTTAATATATTTGCAATTTGATAAATAAATAATTACTAATATTTTTAATTAGTTTAAGTAAATTAAATAATAAATTAACAAATAAATATTAAAATAAATGTATTAATTATGTTGTGGTGCAATAGGGTTAAAAGGTAAGTGAGGATTAATAAATTAAATATCCTAAAGAGGATTTAATAAGAATAAATAAAATAAAGATATTTTTAGAGACATTCAAAATTTGGATAATTTAATTTATCCAAATTTACTACTTTTCATCTAAACATCCTCTTATCCAAGTTAATTAAGTAATATTACTATTATTTAATTACTATCCTTAATTCTGCCAAATCCCTAAGGTATTTAATTAATAATTAAATATTAAATACCTTACCCTCCTTAATCCCCTTTTCATCAAATGAATTACATTTTATTTACCCTCACACGCCATTTTCATCTAACTCTAATCCATTTCCTATCTTCATTACGATATGCACACGCTTCTTAATCCCCCGATACGATAAGTCACATCCTCCAACTTTGGTGTTTTCTTGGTTTCTAACTCAATTAATATCCCTCATTTACCGACATTGAAGCTGTTTCTAATTAGTACCTTTGGTAAACCTCTCCTATCCCATGAATTTTAATTTCTTTTATTCATCCAAGACTTCTTCCCCATGTGAAATTTTAATTCACTTTTATTTCTCTTAGAATCCCCTTTTCCCATGCATCTTCTAGAACCTTTGACTTGTCACATCAAGTCACATGTGACAAATTCCCACATTTTGGGAACCTTGTCTTATCCACTAGATTCTTCCAATCATTGTGAATTTTTAATTCACTTTTATTCTCCCAAAGCTTTCCCTCTCCCCATGTGATCATTGAAAGGTCACATCAAAGTACTTGGAAGGTACTTGTCCTTCCTCCACATCATGTACCTCCCTTCCACATCACCTACACATCATCTTACCCTTAGCCATCTCACATTCCACATGTCAAGATGTGAGGGCTTGTGAGTCCTCAACTCACCTTAGCCCTTCATCTTGGCCTTGTTGGATAAATCCCAACCATTGAATTCTCTAGAGAATTCAAGTTTCTCTATAAATACCCCATACTCTAAGACATTCCTAACACTTAGCCATTTTGCAACTAAATGTTGCCATTTTGTGCACTCATTTAGCCATCAATCTCATCCATTTTCATTTGCATCCAAGCACATAGTTAAGCCTTGCATTTATCCATATCAAGAGCCATCAACGAGCATACAAATCAAATCAAAATCAAGGGCCAACCAAAGAGTTTCAGCTGCAAAAAGGAGGTATATCGGTTTAACATCATTTTACATTTTCCTCTTTGCTTTTACAAATTTCTTAAGCTAACTGAGGTGTTTCCTTATTTTTTCCATTGTACTTCTATTTGCTTAGAAAGGGTTGACATTTTGGATATCACACTTTAAAAGAGGGGTAGTTAGCATTTTGTGGAGGATTAAAACAAATGAATGCTAAAAATGGAAGTTGTATACCGGAATGGATGGGGAAGAGTAGGGGAAGCTGGAAATTGTTTTCTCTATACCGAAAAATTAAGTGGTGCTTTGAGTTTTGTTCTTGATTTGCTTAATTCTAGGTCTTGAAAAATTTGGGAGAATTCTGAATTGAATTACTGGAGAGGTTATTGGAGCTTTTGGAGAATTAGTAATTTGCAGCTTGGAACTCAGACTCGGCAACAAATTTCAGCTCAGTCAGTCGGACAATTCTAGGTTCCATTGCTTACATTTTCTTGCCTCTGTTTAATCTTGCAATAAAATGATTAAGAAATGAATGTCTGAATAATTTCTGTATTTGTCTGGAAAAGTTTCTTTATCGCTTATCATTCTGGTCCTTTGAAGCTATGAATCTTTATTGGTTATTTTTCCAGCTCGCATCATACCCTATTTCATCTTAAGTTAAAATCTCGAAGCTGAAGTACTGCTGCCTTCATGCCTAAACCATAATCTTCATTCTTTATCCTGCCCTTTTATTGTATTATTTTGAACTATATTGTGCCGCCCTTGTTTTGTTCTTGTCAATAGATAATCTTGTTTTATATTCCGTATTCGCCATGCAAGCTTTTCCAGCGCCCTCTTCTAACCTCAAGTATTACATTCAATGGTCACTAATAAAGTCTCGGTCGAATCTCTCTCTCTCTCGTGGCGTCCTCTTTTGTAAACCTTGCAAGTTGAATATCTAATATCCTGTGTATATGGAGTCGTTAATCTTGTTAATAGTTACTTATATAATTGTGTCGTAGCCGTTTTTCCATACGCATAGTCTGAATAAGGAAAGGAAGATTTTTTATTCGCATTTTTCCCTTAGCCGATCTTGTAATTGAGGTTTCGTAGCTATCGTTGTAAGAAGTTGCTAACGGTATGTTGCTTGTGGAATTAGCTATCCGCCCTTTTGCATGTAGTGGCAATTGCCTCAATGGAATTCGATTAATCTTCATGGATAAAGGTTTATATGTTGCATTCAGCCAGTACAGTAAGTTTTAGAGGTAGTGGTAATTCGCATCATGCACATATGTTCGCCATATCGAACGGCAGAATCAAATAGATTAACTTATGTTTCTGATAGTGTCCGCTGTGTCTTTTGTGTGCTTTAACGGCCTCATTTAATAGCGTTGGCGATCGATACTTTGTTCCTCCTTAAACGCTGCGTAAAGGTTACTTCGGTCGGTGTTGTTTGAGTCAAGAGCATATTTAAATGAATGCAATCTAGCTCAGTTCGCTGTACTTCCCCTTTGGTAGTAATCGCTTTGTCCAAACATTTGTATGAGGTGTTTTATCAACAGTGCACGTGCTTTCTTTATGATTACACATTTTATAAACCTAACTACCTGAGCATTTCCAGCTATAATATATATGACAAGATCCACTTTCAATTATGCTTTGATGGCCTTCCTTATCTTGCTCCAAATCGCCCATGTAGGCACGGGCTGAAGGTATGTCGGCAAGATACTGGAGTCTAATTTTATTCTTTAACTCCAATCGGTAGGTATGCCTCTAACTGCATGTATATGCATTAAGTTCATTAAGTTCGGTTGCTAGTGTGTTGTTCTCTAGGGTTCGTGGCGGGGGCGTTACAAGGGCATATTATTACAAGATCTATCTATATACGATAATACAATCAACCCTTAATACCATTCAAGTATTGGTTAAAACCAAAGAGACCTCAAAGATAAATCAAATGTAGCTAATATAGTCATTGTTGAAGCTCCACTAGATGCTGTCAGTGGTGAAAAATTCATTGATGAAGAATTCATATATTAAGAAGTCCACACTTTGAAGATAAGAAGTGATCTAATGTATATAAATTTAGTATGAATGGTTGTCTTGATAGTTTGGGAATTTGTGGATTTTGGGAATTAAATCCTTATGAGAGTCATAAGACAATTTGATGGAGCATTGTGGGTGTAGCTCAACATGTATGATTGCCCAATAATTTAAGAGGTTCATAATTTTAAAGTTTGAGGAGGTGAAATCTAGGAACTCGAGAATTCAACTCAAGAACTACACTTTATGAGGATTACAAGGCAACTTGAAGGAGTTTATGTCATGTCCCCATTGGGAGGAAGAAAACATTTTTAAATGGTAATTTGAAAATAATATTAATATAATATGCTGGTTGGTTGGGCTGAGAAGATCATCACCGAAGTTGGAATTATGAATTTGGCGTGCAGGGACGTAGCTCTCTGCTAGCCGCGTTCGGTGGGACGTAGCCCTCACCAGCGCCCTAGTTCCTTCCGTTACCTCCAGTCTTTCGCTCCGATCAGAATATAGCCGGCAATCTCCAGCGCGTGAGCATTCCCTTGTCGAGGTACACATTCGTGTCAGTGACTCTGATCGATCCTGATAGTTGTGAGTACCATCATCGGGAAGAGCATATTCGCCTGGGCGGACTTCTGCATCAGTAGGATAGCCGCGCCACTGCTAGGGGCGCGACCAACAGCAGCGAAGCCTTCACCAAATCTTCCCGCGTGACAGTCGTGGGAGAGACCATTCTCGAGATCGGTCATTTGCCAGTAGTCCGTCTCACATAGAGCTGCAATTGTAATCGGAACGCTCATCAGCCCCGTTGCTCAGACGACATTTATCTCGGGTGAGCCTACTCCATTGATAGCGCAAATCTTCATGCCACCATTCTGGTGACACGCATAGCCGGGGAAGCTCAATATCGACATTATCCTTCCAGGCGTAGGTTGTCAGAATTCCAGTATGATGTAATCCTGCAATATACAGTATATTTGATAGTTCATGTTATCAAGGCAACTGAGATTGTCTGATCTGTTATTGCTGTATTGAAATCGCCGGTTAATACTGTTCATCATTTATATAGATCTGATTGCAAAGTTAGTCTCTGTCATCGATTTATGTAGTGCAAGCAGATGTTCCAGTAATAATAAATTGACCTCTGTTTATACTATACAACTGAGTTATTGATTTCACAGCGAACAATTGATTTGTTAGTGTTTATGCCGTGCGTTTGGGCCTAGGAATCTTACAGTTTAACTTGGTCCAAGTACTAATTTTTTTTAGACTGCAGGAATCGGTTGGGTATTTGTCCCTCTATAAACTGCAGTGTGTCCGGTAAACTTTTTTCACATGAGCGGTGGTGTTGGCGTGACACACCCTCCGCACCACAGGTTTGGGGGGAGACTAGACCTCATGACCTCTTGCCTGGTCCAAGAACTATTTTCAAATAGAAGCTTCTTAAGAATATGTGATTATGTTTGTCGTCAATACATTTAATCTTTAGTTAGTATGTTTTTACTTTCAACACTATAAGCCTTCAAATGTAGTATTAAAATGTAAGGCTTACCATTCATAATAAAGTCACTATAGTGACTCAATGGTATGTTATAAAAGTTATTTATTAAGTTATGTCAATTACATCTTTCTAACTTTATATAAGGAGATGGATCCCTTTGTAATTGGGGCACTCTAATATATTATAGTATCATATTGTGTTATTGTCTTTATACCTCGAATGTGTTCATTGGTCATTTTGTTAATTGACATAATTAAAAAACATGGATGAGTTTCAAGCTACTATTGACATAATATTCTTCAATTTGTTAAGCATCATATTTACATTAAAGAGACTATGATTATTGCTAGCACTATTCAAAAAGCATTTAGGGAAGTAGTTGAGATTAACAAACAATAACATAAAATTAATAGGGATAAAGAATTAGGTTTACTATTTTCAACATGCTAAAAAATGACCCATTAATGAAGAGGTAGCATTTAACATTTAAATGGGTGTTCGTAACAAATATGTTAATCAAAATGGCTTGTGCATTTGATTTTTTTGTATCCCCTAAAATGGGATTAATACACTTTTGTAAGGTTATCTCTATATAGAGTTCTAAGTGATAATCTATATGTATCTTTTATCTTAATGATGGATTATGGAGTGTGATCTAAAACATTGATAAAATATTTATGCACATTTGTTTCTAGAAAGTTTTCTTATAATAATCATTGTTGTTAGTTTATGGAGTGTGTCAATGACAAAGAAGATGAAAAGCCTAATCTTTTAGCTCACATACTATAAGTGAATTTTTAAGAGATAACTATATTGGCCTAACATAGAGAAAACTTTGGATTATATTAGATCCAACATTAGACTAAATTTATCTCATTAATGGGTTAGTTGTTTCTAAGAATATTAAGACAAAAAAATGGAAAGCTACCTTACATGATAGAGCCTTTCAAGACAATCTTGATCGAACTCGAACAAGAAATATATTTCGGGACACCTCAAGTGCCTTTGTGTTTGGAGGCTCTCATCACTTAGACACAAAACTAATAATGAGGCTAAATGAGATGCTCTCTTATCAAGTACACTATTGATGTACCTTCAAGGATTTTACAACATAAAGTGAAGGGAGATTCATTAATTGTTATAAATAGAGTGAAAAAATCTTTCTTCCCTAATTGGAAACTTAGATCTATTTTGAAAGAAATATTATATTAAAAAAAAATAAGTTTGATAAAGTTGAAGTGGTTCACTACTGCAAAGAGCAAAATAAAGTGGTAGATTTATTGGCAAATAACCAAATTGATCTTTCTCCTCTATCGACACTCATGACATTAATGAATGGAAAGGTTTGACAAATCTTATAAACGATGACCCTTGAAAGCATCCTATCATTTCTATGCAAGTTAGCTATTGTTATCGTTTAAGCCTCATATGTAGTGTATGGTTGGTGCTATTTGGTGTGTGGCTTTCACACGTGTAGCAAATTCGATAGGACTATAGCTTGACGAAATTTTTATGAGCTTTTATGAGTACTTTGTTTATAGGTGCAAGGCATATGGCCTCCTCCCATCTAGCATTATTTTAATTTGGGGTGGAGAATTTCTCTTTATTGAGGCATTGGTGATTCCAATGTGGTTTTTGTGGCTATCAACTAGAGCTTTTTTTCATGGCTAGGAGGGGTTTGAAAATGTCTTGGGACCCTCTCTACCAAGGAAAAGCCTCGAACCATAGGCTAAAAAGGATATTTAATTGTTCCAAGGTAGCCAAGCTAAATGTGTTTAAAAAAATTATGGGCAATGACTGTATTGAGGATAACATGATTCTTCAATCACAAGCATCAATTGTAGAAGACTTTGAAGTTAATCTAGAGGTTGTACAAGTGGAACATGTGAAGGATTGCTTGCTGGAATTTCTAGTGAGGCCTACAAAAGTAGAGGAGACAATAGAGCACTTAAAGTTTGTGTTGAAAGAGAAGGCGCCCCTATTAATGCATGGTTTTGGGCTTGCAAGGGAAAGCATGCCAAAGCAAGCTAACATATGTGACATGATTTAATCATGGATGTGAGCAAGCTTACTAAATTTTATCAAAATTTGTGTTTGGTAATTAAGAACAAGGTAGTTTTACACCATAAGGGTTTGCTTGAGGTGGCAAGTGGTCACATGCTACTGAGATCAGAGAATGATAAGTAGGTGTGCTTGATGTAAAATTCCGAACCAATTTTTTCACTTTTTTAATTATTACAATAAGCAATTCAACACACATCCGTTAGGGTTAGCACTTAAACCAAAACGATGCGGAATACAACTCTAACCAAGAATGTACACCAGGATCTCGAGATGGGCAAGGTGTGAGCATATGGTCAGAGGATCTCAATGCATGCTAGAAAGTAACTCTAACCAAGAATGTGCCCAAGATGGACAAACATATGGTCAGAGGATCTCTACCACTACAAGTGCTGAAAGTAAACTCAACACCCAGAATGTGCTTTCAAACCCGGAGTGGGAATGGAGCTACCATAGGGCGGAGATGCAAGAACTACAATGCAATTCAAATGTAAATAGGTGGCAAGCCAGCCTCTTCCACTTATTCAGCGGGAAGTACAATAAAATAAGAGAAAGATAGAGAGGAGAATTGCTGATAGTACTACCAATCAGCTTACAATATGTTAGAATGCTTGTCAAAGCCTAGTAATCCAAGTTCTTCAATGCTGCAATAATTTGTAAGACTTCCTTAATGCTTGACAAACCTCTCTGGACTCAAACTCCTCACAAATCTGCATTTATCTATGACTGATATAACAGACCAGCAACTGAAATGAAGCAATCAACAACCCTAGAATTCACCAAAATACTCACAGCTCACTCAATACTTGCCGGAATGACATGAGACTTGATGCAAATGAAAGCTATAATGATGGCAATGAAGACTGGACAAAGAAACAGCTAACAAATTGAAGTATTTTTTTTTCTAAACCTTTGCCAGGCAGACCAGAATGGTACGGCCAAGAGAGAGAGGCAATTTTGCTTTTAAAAATCCAAATCAGCATTAAAAAATCTACAACTTTGCAAGAATGGTCGCCCCACATAGAGAAAAGGATTTATGCAATGCCCAGAACAATAATATTTTTATTTCATGAGATATGAGCAATTCTTACAATCAGCTATGATATTCAACAACTCCAAAATGAGACATAAAATGCAAACTAGAACTCCAAAATGCAAGATACTCAACTGAAAATGCAAGACAAACCTATTACAAACTATCTCTCAACTAGTTGCTAGCTTTCAAGCAAGAAGATGAGCCAAGCTAGGAGGCATTCATTCCTCGAAGCAGTCCCAACACCATTTCAGCAGCATAACAATATTCAAGTCAGAAGATGAGAAGTGAAGTCTCAAGGCTCCCTTTTATAACTTTGAGAAGACCCTCCAGAAGCTTCTAGTAGGTGCACCCTAACTTCAAGATGCTTTTTAGGTTTTGACCATTGACCAAGCATAAAGTGGCGTCCCATTTCAAGTGAGATATAAATCATTTTTAAATAAAATATCAAGCTCTCCAAGGATGGCGTACTTTTCTTCTTGAGCATTTTTTGACTTAAGAACATCAAATATTTCTTAATGAAATAAACACCCTCAAAAGTCCCCTTTTTAAAAACAACATAAAGTTGTGTCATTAGGCCAAGGGGTCCCAATATTAAATTATAACATTTTTTAATTAAAATACTTATCTCTCCATAAATGCACCAAAATGCTAGAAACATCAATACCAACTGAACTGCTAGAGGGAGAGAATCAACTGAACTGAAACCAGCCTGTCCACTGCCAAAAATAGAATTTACTAAAAATAGTAAATTCTGAAAGTTACCCTGATCGGTTACATGCGCCAATTGATAGAAGCTCAAAACCTTAAAGAACTGTGAATCCAAAATCCCAAACTCCGTATCGTAGCCATTATAATCCTTACTAAAAATATAGTTCGAAGGTTGCCCGACGCAATGCAGCAAGTCATAATGGGTTTCTAAAACCTAGAGGGAATCTAGAATCCAAACACCTGCAACTCCAAATGTCCTGTTCCACAAGAACCCACCAAACAATCGGGAACCCTAATTCTGCCTCTAACCAGCCGACAGCGCACAGAGAAAAGGCCATCGATCACTGCAAAGTGTAGAGCTAAAAACAGGGACATTACACTTGATAAGAACATAAATGTTACAAAGTTATTTTGTTTGATGGTTTGGATGTGTTAATGGGTTCATCAATGACCATGGTACATTCAATCAAGATCTCTGGTAAAGGGTTTTATAAAAGGGAGTTTGATAGGTCAAGCTATTCAATTATGCCATGTTGAGGTCTATCTTAGCTTCCATAAATATGGTGTCTATGTTCTCCTTTATCGATTTTGTGTTTTGTTTTCTATAATTGGTTGGTGGCTTTAGTATCTTATTCCAATGTTTATATAAGATATTTTTCCTTGGTAGCATTATTATTTTTGGGTAATGAAGGCTACCCACTACACCCATTTATGGATTGCTTATATAGGATATTAACTTCTATATTATGTATGTTTTGGTATTAGTTCATGAGCTAAAGTATTATAATAGAACCCCAAATCATTTATCTTAAAAATATTGGACTAAATTTAGCATTGACTCACTTTGTGTTAGTCTTTCGTGGTAAGCCATTTCCACCTATTACTTGCCACCTAAGTCTATCTTGTGGGTAAGCACATCACATTGAGGGACCAAAGGGAGTCAAAAGTAGCCACATTTTTCCTAGAATCAACAAAAAACTAAACTTCAACAAATAATTCAAAACCTTTACATTCAAAATTTAAAGATGAGATAAGAACTAATGCTTAAAATCTAGTTTCTAAATTTATTAACTTTTTAAAATTGTGATGATTAAAAGGGTCAAATGCCAAGAGCACACAAAATGGTCATGTTTTTATCACAAAAAATGTAACATAGCATTGAGCATGCTGCCTTACATTTTTTGAGTTCCATTAAGTAATTCTAAATCCCTTGGATTAAAAGTTAGCAAATATAATGTTATATTTTTTTGATAAATTATTGATAAGTATATTATTTTTTACTAATTTTCTAAGTGGAACACATCCTAAAAAAATAAAAAATAGAGATGCCCCCCTCTAATTTAAAAATAAATAAAAAATATTTTATTTTTCTTATTCAATGCATATAGAATGAAGTAGGTTGTGATTTATTTTTTCAAATTTGGACGGTAGATAAAATATAACATAGAAAATATAGCATGTGTTGTTTTGTAAAAAATAAAGACACTACTAAAAATAATTAGAGATGAAGACCTTAATAAATTTAGATTTTAGAAAGAACTACATGGTCAATAAGCTAAAACAAAGCTTGGAATTGTCATTGTGTTTAAAATCTTGTCATTATGTTTTTTGCAATACACAAATTTAGGCACCCAAATTGCATGTCTAACCCTTAAGATTGATAAATTCAAACTTCTTTCAAGCTTAAGGGAGACATTCATTGGTCTAAATTCAAATATACATGTTGTGATGCCCTCACATTACTAAAAACATGCCCAAGTCTTAATGTGTGCACATTATAACCCACATGAATTATGTTTCTTATAACACCAACACATTTTGGAGAAATATACATGTTATGTTTCTTATAGCACAAGCATGTTTTCAAAAAATTTACATGATATGTTTCTTAGAACACAAACACATTTTGGGGAAATATAAAAATTTGGCCACTTTTTGGCCCTCCATCTATGTGCACATACCCTTGTGCTTAACCCAAACTACTTTGGTAATGCCCTAACTATGCATTCAACCCTTCACTCTAAGCTATTCGACTTTAACTTGACTATATTGCTAAGTCCTTCTAAAGTAATCTTGAGTAAGATGATTTTAATCTTGACTTAATTAGATGAATTATTTATCAACTTTAGCTTCCGCACAGTGTGAACTTTTTTGCTTCTTGTTTATGAGTCATTTATTAATATTAATTTATAAAAATATATAATATAAAAAAATCATTACTTCTTTTTCTTAAAGGGGTAAACTTTTTTACTAGGAGCTATGAACTAGTGAGACCACAAATGAGGGACCTCATCCCCAACCTAACCACTCAACAATAACACCCCAATGAGGTTTGAACCTTGGTGGGAAGAAGAACACCATATGTAAACCATCTCATTATGCCAATATTGGCATTAAAAAAAAATCATAATATGATAACAAATTGTAATTATTAATATTCTTTAAAATTACCATTCATTATAAGTAATCATTTCATTGATATGAGGTGATTAAGCATAACAAAAACATAATTGCCATATTAAAATCCTAATTTTATTCATTGTTATTGCAATCAACATAAAGTGATATAAACCCTACAAAATATGAATCAAATTTGTTTTTAAATGAATACTTTTCAAATGAACAATATTAAAGTAGTAAAATATAATTCAAATAATATATTGAAACAATTAAAAAGTAGTCTCCAAACCATGAAATTATTTAATTAAAAAGGTATATGATTATGAAACTCAAATTGTATGGCACATCTAAGTTGAAAATGACATTTATCAAAAGTAACATGTTCAATCAAACATTGGGCCCATTAGGGTCAGTGAACCGATCCCTACCATTATTAACACCACTATAATTGCTACCATAACCACCCCCACTGATACCTTCATTATCATCTTCACCACCATCCTCGTCACAATGATTACCATTTAACCACTCAATTTTTGAAAAGAAATTTCATCATAATTCACTGAGATCAGTCTATTGCCCTACACACAAATTGACAATTCAAAATTAGATAGTCCCATAAATTTAAATTTGTTGAAACATAATATGTGGATCTAGTTAGCCCTAATGAAGACTGCTAAAGAAAACATATTCAAAGAAGTGTGTGTGTATTGGTGGTATTGAGAGGCATGGTTGGGTGCTTATGTGATGAAGTAATATAAGGCATGACACTTATAGGCCTCCTATGGGGTAGAATTCAAAGGGTGTGACACCCACTTCAATGTTATTGACATAGAATGCAAAAATTACCCCCTTTCATCTAATTTTACACTTGGCATCATTCCCCTCTCCCTCCATTAGAAGAGTCCTCTCCCATTCCTTTAGTCAAGCTACCCAAGAGGTTAGTTGTCATTCATCCCTCATTCTCATTTCATCAAACAAGTCACTCAATATTTCAATCAAGTGTCTAAAGGCCCTCAATTTATTTTGGCAAGCCAAACCAAAATCATGTTGTTTGTTATCCCTCACCCTCATCCACGTCCACCTCCTTCATCAAGAGAGATTTCTCACAATTGTTTGGTTAAGCCAAGTGCATGGCTCACTGTCATTCAACCCTCATTCTCCTTTTGTTAAACAAATTCTTTTATCTACAAATTTAATAATTAGAAATCTTAAAGGTGCACATTACCTTGGAAAGCTAAAACAAATTTGAACAATTCACAATTGCACACCCCTAGAGGCCCTCTCCCTCCTTCATCAAGTCCTCTCGCACTAGGTTCATCCATTCCCCTCTCTCCATTAGGTTCATTGAGTGGGTAGCACTCCTTTGATGCTACATCATATTTATCAACATAAAGTTTGTCATTTGATTATCTCACTGTTTTAGCCCATGCTTACCTAAAATCCCTCATATTGTAGAACTCTACAACTCAAAGCACAATCTTACAAAATGTAGTCCTATGGAGGACTTCACAAATAGATTTGTATTATTCTTAAACTTGAGGATTACTTAATGTTGGTATTAAATGTGCTTTAAGAGTGGAGGTCGTGTTCCCTTGATGCTATAGAAACATTGTCATTGTTGAAAACAAAATAGAGTAGTTCGAATAACATATTGGGAAACTCAACACTAAGGGTCCAAAACAATTCATACATTATGAGCTTCATTACCTTTTCCCTAAACTTAGAATTTCAAAAAGGTGCTTTAGTTTAGAGGAATGTGGGAATCAATCTAGGTTTTCCATCAAGTCTCTCATTTGTAGGACAATCCTAAAATTGAATTATCTTGTTTTAGAGGTAAT
>VDFB02239108.1:0-22389 GCA_007258455.2 Sequoia sempervirens | reverse complement strand
ACCAGGGAGTCATAGAATCTAGATGATGTTGGCACCATATATGCATTCAAGAATCCTAGACGTCCTATATCGACTAAGTATAGGTGATTGAATAGGGATAAATTTATTAAAAACTTTTAACTAACAGTAACTCCTACCTAAAGAATAGGGTAAGAAAATACTAATAATTTTTAACTGATACCAACACTTATCACTTATCATTGTAATTGTTAACTATTTATGTTACATCATGTCCTAATTCAAATAATTATTCAAAAGTCTAAACAAAATATAGAATTTAATATAATATAAGTTGGAAACTATAAACTAGAAATTATAATGCATAATATATAATGAATTATTTAAACTAGTGTGGCTCTGTAGTACCTCAAGTGGACCTTTCTTGAGTTGTTGCATCCACAAGATCTTCTTCAATTACTTAACTCAAGGAAACATGTTGAAATATCTACTCTATTATATTCCAATCATACATAGAGTTCTGAATAGAATGTAACAAAATATTCAATTCAATCTAATACATGCAAAGATCTAGCTATTGGAATTCTCAACAAAGAACCTCCTATATAGGGTCTATGAGAGTCCACTTGTATGAAAATTATAAACAAACTAAAAGAAGATGTTAACTCTCCCAATTGTTAGTGTAGGACTTTTACATTTATTTTTCCTACACATTATTAAGCATACTTAGGTTATATGAGACACAATTTACATGAGGACATGTGATGTAATCCATCGATTACATGTGTCGCTCCCACCCACACATGGGTGGTTGAGTCTCACACCCTCTTTTGGCCTTTTATGCCACCTACATAACCACCATCTTGTCTCCTTCTGAGTAGGTTATGCCACATGTTTGGCATTTTCCAAGTAGGTATGTCTCCCACCTAATTTGGCTATTTGGGAGTTATTACCCCTCTTGGAATTACATGCCCACATTATGCTATATAATACACACTAACCTCTCCCTTCTAGCTAATTCAAATGAGTTAATATCAACTCAGTTAGTGCAAGGGAGTGCTAATTCATATTGTATCATTTTGAGTGTGATCATATTATTATTTTGTTATTGCACCATATTCTAGTAATTCATCCTCTTGTTGCTCTCATGTAGAAGGCTAATCTTGGTTTTAGAGGTGATCCTGGAAGCTCGAGTCTAGTGGTGAATCTTACATGGTATCATATCTCTTGATCTACAAGCCCCTTAATTTTGGGAGAAATTCAGCATTGAGGTTTTTTTAGGTGCATTTTCAGTGATAAAGGACATCACAATTGAGTTGAGAAGCCTGAAGAGATGAATTTTGATATAAAATACTCTATGTTTTGGCTTCAAAAAGTTTATGAGCATTTTAAGGACTTGAATTCTAGGTGAAAATATTTTGTATCGTCTGTATGGAATCCATAGAACCTACGCAAAAGAATCTCCACCTGTGTCGGCTCCTCATTATTGGCTGGGTATTTTTTTTAAATAATAAAAAAATATTTTCAAAGAAAAAAAACAAAGCAATTTTTCTTATATTATAAAAAGGTTACTTTTTGAAAAAATAAAAAATAAATTCTCTACCTTCTCTTGGCAGCAACCAGGTTCTTCTTAACCTGCACAAACCACAACACACAAACAAAAAACCACAAACACTTTTCTCTGCCCAGACTTTTTTGGGCTCTAATACCACTTTGATGCAATGGTAGAGGAAGGAAAACACACCTTAACAAAATCTCAAACGATCTTAGACTGTCCTTTCAATTATGACTTCACATCTCCTTCATAAGTTCTTAATTCCAAGAAAAAAAAGGCCCAAAAACATTCATAGATCCCTCAAAATACTCTTAACAGCATCTAAGGACTTTTTCAAAACCAAATCCCAACTTAGACATCTCAAACTCAAAACCCTTCAATGTAGTTTGTTCAAAATAAACATATATGCCCATTGAGATCACATAACTACCAACTCCAAATTTCTAAGCCCAAATTCATTCACCAATAGCACCAATATGCATAAAACTAGCTGCAAAACAAAATTAGAGCTTTCACAAATATGTATTCAAGTTATTTGACCAATCCCTTATTCAAAACCTTCAATCTTGAAACCAAAGATGACTGAGACAATTCTACCCAAAACAGGACAGTTATCAAATGATCTAAAAAACTTATAAATATACCAATCCCCCACTTAAAATAGATTCACCACATTCCAAAAACCTTTACCAAAAATATAACACATGAAGAGCTTAAAAACCACGAGCAAAACTCAATAAGACTTCACTGTACACCGGTTTCTAACATATTTTCCATAAAATACAGACCTAGGGCATCCTCATCTCCATAGCTAACCTTTGTTTGGTCTGAAACTTTTAAAATGAAAGAGTACACAAAAACCTTCTACAAAAATTTCGGTTCCATTCCATCAAGCTAGGAATAAGAGATACAACATTTCTTTATGGTTACCTAAACATGGTTTTAACCCTTGTAAGAAAATAGCTCTATATCTTTCTTAAAGCAACATGGATTTGAAATGAAACAAAAAGGGATATTAAAGTAGACTCATAGCTTTATTGTCTTAAAATGAATTTTGAGAAAAATATATAGTACAAAGCCATAGGAGGCTAAAACTCGTAAAAAACTAGTAAAATACAAAACTTTCTATATGTAAAACTCAAGCCATTTATCTCTCAAGGATTTACATAAATTTACCACCTTCCAAATGATGGATTAAGACTCATTTATGCCTTTCAAATTTGTACCTATGTATTCCAACTGATTTTTTCAATCCAGCCAAACCAAATCTCTTGACCTTCCATCTTCCCTTATATTTTGCAATTCCTTTGTAATTTTGCACTTTTGCCTCCTAACAAATAAGATTTTGCTTTCTTTGCATCTTTTGAATCCCTCTAATGCATCTTAGACCACTAAATTGGACCCTCAAATACATGATGAAAGGGTCCACTAAGACCTTATTCTAATATCAAACCACCAAAAATCCTATTGTAGACCCTTTTAACAACACTCTCTAATTTTTTTGTAAATGGGATACATTGACCTTTAAAACCTACCTAAATACCCTTCAAATGACTCAAACAAATTGTAATGGTCTTGAAATGACCTTATTAAATGACCTCTTGTGAACTCCTTTTTAAAAAAATTTCATTACATTGGCCTTCATGGAGACAGGTCCATCAGTGCCTGCACCATTCTCCCGAAGAAAAGAAAATTTAAGTCTTCTTGAAAGCTGGTCTGCTCCTTTCTGGTGTACTGGTTCTTTTGCAAATTGTCCTTCATCTTGGAAATTATTCCTGGGTCCTCTTCTTCTTATACCATCTCTTCTCTATCAAATTCTCATTTTTCATGCTCCAAAGGTCCATTTCTTGTGTACATACCTCAGTAGCATCATCTATACTTTCACTTTCATCATCAAAGTACCATATAACAACATTTTCACCATAACCTGCATGGTATTCTTGCAAATCTACATACACCTCATTAGAAAACAAATCTGAAACATCTTTATTAGCAACCTTACTAACAACATATTGAGTATCAATGTCAAACTTATGATCAACCTTATCTACTTGTTCATTAGCAAAGATTTCATCAACTGCTTGATTACTAACATCAATATGTTCATCAACAAACAAAGAGGTTTTTCCATCTTGCATCTCAACTTGTAGCTTACTTTTCTCAACAAACTCTACCTCTCCCTCCTTTGATGTTGTCCTTGCTTGTCCTTTCCTTCTTTGAATAATCTTTTGTGTGGGCCATTCAACTTTCTTTTTCATGGTCAAGTGCCAACTTGTTGCTTGTCTGATCCATTATTCCATCTTTATCATGGACTCTGCATAAAAATCACTAAACTCTGCTACCCTTCTCCTCATCTCTAGCTTTAACTCAGCTATCTCTTTGTGAATCATCTCTTGTCTCTTCCTTTCTTCCTCTGCTTGTAAATACCTTCTTAACACTTCCATCTTGTTCTCTACTCTCAAGCAAGCTTCTTCTCGCTTCAACTTCTCTCAACTTTCTCTGCCTTCTCTTGGCAGCAACCAGGTTCTTCTTAACCTACACAAACCATAGAAGACAAACACAAAACCACAAACACTTTTCTCTACCTAGACATTTTTGGGCTTTGATACCACTTTGATGCAATGGTAGAGGAAGGAAAATACACCTTAACAAAATCTCAAACAATCTTAGATTGTCCTTTCAATTAGGACTTCACATCTCCTTCACAAGTTCTTAATCCCAAAACACTCAAACTGCAAACAAGGCCCAAAAATATTCATAGATCCCTCAAAATAATCTTAACAACATCTAAGGACTGTTTCAAAGCCAAATCCTAACTTAGACATCTCGAACTCAAAACCATTCAATGTAGTTTGTTCAAAATCAACATTTATGCCCATTGAGATCACATAACTACCAAATCCAAATTTCCAAAACCAAATTCATTTACCCATAGTACCAACATGCATAAAAATTTCTGCAAAACAAAATTAGAGCTTTCCCAAATCTGTATTCAAGTTATTTGACCAATCCCTTATTCAAAACTTTCAATCTTGACTCCAAAGATCACTGAGACAATTCTGCCCCAAATAGGACAGTTATTAAATGATCTCAAAAACTTATAAATATACCAATCTCCCTCTTAAAATAGATTCACCACATTCCAAACACCTTTACCAAACCAAAATGATACATGAAAAGCTTAAAAACCATGAGCAAAATTCAATAAGACTTCATTGTACACTGGTTTTTGACAGATTTTCCATAAAATACAAACCTAGGGTATCCTCAACTCCATAGCTAACCTTTTCCTTTCAGTCTGAAACTTTGAGAAATGAAAGAGTACACAAAAACAAACCTTCTTACGAAATTTCAAGTGATTCCATTGGTTAGAATAAGAGATACAACATTTTCTTTTCTTCTGGTTACCCTAAATAAGGGTTTTAACTCGTTTTTAGAAAATAAGCCATATCTTTCTTAAAACAACATGGATTTGAATGAAACAAAAAGGATATTAAAGTAGACTCATAGCTTTATCATTGAAAATTACTTCCTCTTGAGAAAAAGATAGTACGAAGTTGCACAGGAGGCTAAAACATAGAAAAAATAGTAAAATATAGAATTTTCATATGCAAAACTGGGCTTTTCATATTTATCTTCATGATTTACATCCCTCACCACCTTCCAACAATGGATTAAGACTATTTATTCCTTCTCAAAATTTTCCCTACATATTCCAAATGATTTTTTCAACTACCCAACCAACTTAACCTTCTATCTTCCTTATTTTGCAATTTTGCAATTTTGCACTTTGCCTTAACAACAAGATTTTGGTTTTCTTTGCATTTTTGAATCCTCCAATGCATCTAGACCACTAAATTGACCAATTACATGATGAAAGGGTCCACCAAGACCTTATTCTAATATAAAACCACCAAAACCCAATTGTAGACCTCTTTTGACAACAATTTCATTTTTTTTGCAAATGGGATACATTGACCTTAAAACCTACCTAAACACCCTTCAAATGACTCAAACACATTGTAATGGTCTTGAATAACCTTATTAAATGACCTATAAGCACTCTTTAATTTTTTTTACATATTGGCCTCATGGAGGCATATAGTCCATCAGGTGCTCCTGCACTAGAAGAGCATCAAATTCAGCAGCAATTCACCAAATTTGGTAAAGGTTGACTTTTTGCAAACCATGACCTCTCTTTATTGCAGTTTTGCATTTTGCACTTGAACTTCAGAGTGCAATATCTTGGTCATAAAGAGGTGTTTTTCAACACATTTTTTTTTTGATTTGGGGTAGAATTTCATAGACTTCCCAATGGTAGAATCTGTTTTTTCCCAAGTGATTTGGTTTTTCCAAAAAAATCAGTTTTCTTAGCAGATCTAAAAGATAATTCTAGTTTTTGAACTTCAAATGGGTGTAACTTTCACATTCGGCCTCAGATTGAGTGGTTCTTTTTTTGAAAGTTGGTATTTTTTAGCACTAGATATTGGTGCTATTTTTAGATTATGATTCTAAGATTAATTTATACTTTCAGTATTTGGGTCCAATTTTGGACATTGTAAAACTTTGGTAACAACTCTAGAATTGTAAACACACTAATTATAAAATGCCACAATCATTTTTTTTGGGGGATCATTGATTGAGTGAATTTTAGGGGTGATCTTTTAGTGTTTTAATTACTTGCATTTATTTTATTGTGTGCTAGTACAATGGGGAAAACTCAAATTGAACTCGTAACTCCATATAATTATGAATCATGGAAAAAATAAGTATGGAATTATCTAAGGGAAAAAGGTTCCACAAGCTATGTAAAATAATCTATTCCTAAACCTATTGATGCTAATGCTAAGGCAACATGGGAGATCAATCATAAGAGAGCTCTTGGTTACATTTGTTCACTAGCCTCTTTTGACTTATAATTTCATCTTGAATCATGCAAGACACCTAAGGAGGCTTGGGAGACTCTTGAAAAATTGTATGGTAAAACTGATAAGATTAGGGGTTATTAGATTTATAATGGTTTGATGTTCATCTTGATCGAAAAATTTTCAACCACATCCAAGACTATATCTCCAAGATTAAGCAACTAAGAACACAACTAAAGGATTGCAAGATTACTAAGGAGGATTTACAGTTGATTCTCAATTTGTTATCCAAGCTTGGTCTTGAGTATTTTGTGTTTGTTTTTGGCTTTCACACCAATAGGATTTCTATGGGAGCTACATATGTTGAGCCTACTTTTAATGCATTCTCAGATCTTCTAATCCAAGACGAAGAAAAGTTGATTCAAATGGGTCTCATTGAGACTTCCAAGTCACAAGAATAGTGAGCCTAAGGTATAGAAAAAATCAAGGAATCCTGATAAAAAAGAAAAGAATTAAAATAACAAGCCATAAAAATAATTTGAATCCTCTTCCTCAAAAGATGAATCATCTAAAAAGGAGAAGCCCACATGTGTATATTGCAAGAAATCTAGGAAGGATGAAATTATTGTTATTTAAAATAAATTGACGAGTTGAAGTATCTTTTAACAAAGAATAAAATCAATTTACCTTCAATTATATCAAAGGATTCATCATCTTCTTCTAATTCATAGTTAGAGAAACAAAAGGGGAAAGCACTTGTTGTAATTACAAATTCTAAGTCAGGGAGATGAATCCTTGATTCCGGACCTTCACATCACATGGCTTCATCACATAGTATACTCTCTTTATTTGAAACATGTTTGTCACCAAACATCTTGATGGCTAACAACACATATATGTGTGTTTGTGGGAAATGATCTATTAAAATAAGATGAAGGATCATTTAATGATGTCCTTTGTGTTCATTGTCAAAAATATCCTTTCTATCTATCAAATCGCACATGGTGGGGAAGGAAAGAGTGTTGAGTTCACACTAGATTCTATGATTGTTCAAGATTTACATAGTAGAGATATTGTTGTAGTTGGGGAGGTAGATCATCAATCTCGACTATAATCCTCTTATTTTTCCTCTATTATTCCTTTGACTGATGTACACACTTAGGAATCTAGTGTGAACATTTTTGAGGAGATTCAATATGGTCAAGTAAATCTTGGTATTCTTTCAACTGAGGTTCAAGAGACATGTGTTGATATTCCATCTCCTATATTGACTATTTTTTTTTATGATACTGGTATTGCTACATCTATGGCTTCTATTGAATCAATGCAATAGGACATTCATTGTGTTCCATACATGGCTACTTGGGATAAGTACTTGACATATGTTACAATTTTGTTTTGTGAGTCCTATCTTTCAGACTTGGAGGACATAATTGAGTGCATGCATATTATCTTTGATGAAGTTGATTCAACTTCTTCAGATGTTGAGGGGAACCTTTTGATCTACTTGCTCTTTACCCACATAATCATTCCTCACAGTTTGACATGATTGTCTCTACTATTGAGCAACATTTGGAGGAGGAACCTTTGTCTTTAGAGAAGATATATTTGTCTTTGGACTTTGTTCTACATCCATCTCCTCTAGGTTCTGGATTGTTATCTTCTACAATGTGGCCTAGAACACCTAATTTTATGGTGACAGTTTTTGGCATCGACATGGGGATACCTCAACAGAGTTTAGAGACAACATACATTTTCATCATTCTTCCTATATATTCCTTTCAAGAATGAGAATATATCCTACATACATTCGTGGTTTGATTTATTCCTAAGGTGAGGAATATTTTTTGGCATTTTTTGGTGATCTTGAACCATCTTCAGCTTCTTGTGTCGAGCATTCACCAACAATGCAGGAGATTCTACATTGGGGGACTACATCATCTCTTCTCTTGTGGGGGTTAGTATGAGTTTTATCCTTCCTACTTTTTTGAGAGATTACATCATTGTACATGGGTACCTTACATGGCCTCATAGCCGTGACCCATCTTTGCACATTACTTTATTGTCCCAACCACCACACTCCACTTATTCCACATGTTTATTCTGTTTTGAATGTCATATATTACGATTCATATTGTATCATTGTGAGTGTGATAATATCATTATTCTATTATTACACCATATTCTAGAAATTCATCCTCTTGTTGCTCTCATGTAGAAGGATAATATTGGTTTTGTAGGTGATCTTGGAAGCTTGAGATTCCTACACCAATAAAATAAGAAGATGACTAGGTCCTTTAACAGAAAATAATTGGTAAGAACAAGAGTGTAGAAGTTGAATAAGGACTCTACATTGTTTAAGGCAACCATTATAAATTGGAAACATGCCCTAACATGACAACCCTTAAATACTATTCCTTATTGAAACAAACTCCTTTTTTCCATCCATAATTTATTGAGACAATGGAGTGACACTTGACCATCTATGATTATGTACTCAAATAATCGCCTTCATCTCATTTTGGAAATATTATCATGCTATAGTAGATTAACTCCTTTGGTGCATTGAAATATCATCCTTCTACTCTAGGTTGAGAAACCTTTTGTTGTGGGTTTATAGGTTCTTCATTGTAGGGGTTAGTCCTTATTTCTTTAAGACATTTTCATTGTTATAAATTATTATTTACCTTGAAATTCTACTAAATTCATAGACATTCAAATTTCACACACACATTCATTAATATGATATATATCATGTCCAAATGCTTGAAATAATTAAAAGTATATAAAAAGGGTCTAGTAATGCCTTTGAAGTTTAATAGAAATAAGATAAAAATATGGAACTATAGCAAGGAAACTAGACATTCTTATGGCTCATCATCCCCCCTAACTTAAATTTTTTCTTGTCCTCGAGTATCTCAAGGTATCTAGTTATATTGCATTAATACCTCTCTATAGTCCACTCTATTGGTGAGTCTCTCACCCTGATTTAAATAGAACCCTTTTTTCTCTATTATCTTCTCCCATCTAGCTTTCTTTGTTGCATCTATCTCCTATCTCCTTGTCCAATGTGTGATTGGAAATAAGAGAAGAGGAGGATGGAATTTCAAGGTAAACTAGGTGATTCATTTTCAAGGGAGGTTGAAATGCATCTATGGGTTGTTTTTATTGCTGCTACATAGTTAAAGACTGAGTGGGGCTCCTTTCTTTTTAGCTTTGGTGTCAATTCTCTCCATCTATCCTAAGAGAAATTAAGTGCTCTCTCCTAATTCCTACTACTAATTCCTGAAATCTTTTGTAATCATTCTCTCTAAAATATAAAATATTTTCTCACGTACCTCCTTTCTACCAAGTCAATCCACTCTTCTACCATTTTCTAAGGTTCTTCAACTTTTTCTTTGAGTAAAAGGGGAGATTATTTTTCCCTTTCTTGATAGTTCCTCAGAATCTATCCTATTTGATGCTCATTTCTCATAAATGAGGTCATTGCCTTTATTTGAAAATCCCCCAAAAACATGACTAGGTTGTAGGTAGAATCATGAGGGATAGCCAGATTATGCAAGTAGAAATCACATAACTAATCTTGTATATTTGGGGTAGATAATTGGTATATCTCTAAAAACAAGTTAGGTGGAGACAAGCAACCTAGGAGATCACTAATCAACTAATTGAACTAAAAGATTAGAAATTTTTCCTATAGATATAGAATGTAGACCCTAGAAGGTGATTTATAATATAGAAATTATACTATTTGTCAACCAACTCCTCCATTTTGACTTTCAATTTCTTGATTTCTACATCCTTTATTTCAACTATCCTTGTATGTGTTGATATTAATTCTAATTTTTCTTTCTCCCATCCCTTTTTATTTTCAAACAATTCTCTCACTTTGTTTCGTAGTTCTATACCAAGGGTTACCACAGTGGGAGTCCTTGGCATTCATAGGGGTGAATATTGGTTTATAGGATATGGAGCTTCTTTTTTGATCCAAGAATGACCAATTGTGCCAATTTTTCCAATCTTGAACCTTGCTGCTAAAAAGGATGCAACCTTTTCTCTAAATTATACTATCCAATCCTTCCTCCCTCTTTTGGTATCCTTTAATTTGTTCCTCTAACTCTTCTATTCTTTGCAAGGCTTCTTGTAGTTACTTGCTCTCATTCCTTCCTTTCAAAATAAATTCTTCATATTTTTCTAAAAATATATCCTCTTCAACCTCATCAGGTGAAGCAAACCCCTCCTCTAAAATTGGGTTATTTTGAGGTCTTTTCTTTTTCCTGGTTGTAAATAAATCTCCAAACTCATATTTTGAACTATTGCTCAAATATAGGGGCTACAATGTTTTGGGTATCTCATCACCATTGGGAACCTTTTCCTTTTCCTCTTTAGATTTTATCTTAGACTAAACCACAACATTTTTTTCATTTTGGATTTTAGCCTTCCCCTTTGCAGGGCCTCTCCTTTTGAGATGGTGTGAGTGCCTTCTTAGATGTATTGGCCTCTTCTAATTCTTTTTGGGTGCCAAAGAAAAGGCTACACTTTTCCTTTTCTTTGTCTTGGAAGGGCTCTTGGTAGATGTAGGGGTTTCTAGTTCCTCCTTTTCTATGGTCTATTCCCTAGAAGCTATAGGATGTGTTTCCTATAATTTTGGCTCTGCATGCTCCTTGATACTACGAGTAGGTGAGGAAATAGTAAAAAAAAGGGTATACTTCCCTCTTCTATAGCCATAGTAGGATCATTCATTTCCTATTCTCTATTTAATTCCTCTACCTCTAGCCTCATGAGAGCATCATTGATACTGTTGCAGGTCAAAAAGTCTTCCCAAGATACTTTGGGAAATTGGGTTCTGAAACTTATCTTAATTAATAAGGTGACTAATAAAAAATGTAACAATGTAGATTGGTTTATTTTCCTCTTATACTCAACAAAAATTCTTTTCAATAGATTGTAATAAAAATTAGGGACATTCACAAGCCTCTAATGGTGTAGGTGACCAAGGAGTTTAAAATGCATTGTAGGTTAAATATTTGAATTGATCTTCTAGTATTAAATTGCATGTTGTCAGTTCTCTTCTAATGATATCACCTCCCATTGCTATAGTATTTACAACTTATGCTAAGTTTCTTAATTCTCTGAATACTCGACTCCTTGGATATTACCTTGTCTATGTTTCTTTTATGCTTTGTAACTTCTTATGGTAGTTTATTTGTGGCTAATGAAGGGTATTGAGAATTGTATGCAATTCTCTGAACCTTGTTTTAAATATTTTTTTGGAATGATAATTAAACCTTTTTCACTCCCCCTAACTTGGGTGTGCTAATTATCCTCAAATAGTAGGTACAAGAAGGATGAGAAGGATAAATTTCAAAGAATTTGAGATATTTAATTCATCAAATTTAAATTTGTGCATCATTTTGAAAGAAAATAAAAATCAGTTGGATTTAATATCAATTATAGTTAATAACAAGAAAAGTACCTATTATGTTGTAGTGATGGAAAGGTGGCATGTACAATTGGAATTGAGCATCATAATGCAGTTACAAGAAAAGGATTTGAAATTATGACAATTTAATTTGAAGTACTACAGGTAGACGTGCTTGGAAAAGAGATTGGTGTGATGCTTGTAGGTGTTTGAGGCTTGTAAATGTGGGAAAGGAAAGATACAAAGAGTATGAAGTTATGAATGATGGGGCACAATGCTACATGATAGACACAGTGGAATGTAGTTGTTGAATGTTAGAATGAAAGATGTGATATGCAACAATAATATGTAGCGGCAGTGGGTGAAGTGAAAATTAGGTGCTACAAGTAGTAGAACAACATGACCCTTATTATTGATGTGCCTCGAGGCTATTGCTACATGTCCCATAACTTTTGTTGCATGTTCAAAAATAATTGTTGGTGATGGTCACTTGTGCATGTGATATGTTACTATTAGGATTTATACATGCTGAGTATCAGTAGGCGAGATGGTTGTCTCCTCTACTAATGTATCACTTCATGTTTCATCCTTATCTGTATGTTTGGCATGTAATTCTAAATTGAGTTGTTGATGTAGATTATGTAAATACTCTTCCTTTTGTAATGTCTTCTTAGAAATCTTGAGTTTGTGGCCATTGACCAATAGTGAGAATCTGACTGAGTCTATGGTAGTTAGTTGAACTACTCCATTTTGAAAAACATGCTTAATTTAATATGGGCCAAGCCACATTGTCTATAGTTTTCCTTTGTGTTCTTTATAACTAGAATCATATAGAAATTCCCAGTCACCAACATTGGATTCCTTTATTTTAATGAACTAATCATGACATTTGATCCTTTGTTTCTACACAATTTTTGTATGGTGTATGGATTCCATTTGGATTTCATCCAAAGGATTGAGACTATGTAGTATTTCTTTCTATGCTTCTGATAGGTCCATTCCAAGTTCTATTTCTTTGTGAAGTGTTTTATGTTCAAACTCAATTGGAAGGAAAACTTTCTTCCCATACAACAATTCATATGGTGTGAAATTTTAGATGATATTGTTGTGCCAGTTGAGGTGATTCATTCTATGTACACCTTTAAGGAAGAAACCATGTTAATCAAGATTGATATGTCCAATGCATAAGACAGAGTCAAATGGAACTTTATTCATAATAGTTTTATTAGATTTTGTTTTTTTCTCCAATTGTGTTTATTGGACCATGGGTTGCATGACGTTGGCTTCTTTCTTAATGATGATTAATAGAATTCTCTTGGCCCTTTTTCAACTTCCAAAGGACTTAGACAAGGAGATCCTTTATCTCATCTTTTATCCTAATGGTTGAAATTCTTCAAAACTTGTTGAAGTAGTATTGAGTGAGAGATCATTCAGGGATGGGAATGGAATCAAACTATCAATTCTAAATGTTATATTCAGTTTATGGAGAGTAATAATTCTATGGGAATATCCAAGATATAGGAAGAAACTAATTTAAGAAAAGTGTTAGAAATATACATTAATTCTTATGGTCAATAGATAAATAAAGAAAAATCTAGCATTTTATTTTTCAATACTTCTAAGCGTATTCAACATAGAATTATAGACATTCTATACTTCTAGATTAGAACTTTTCCTATGAAGTACTATTACACCCCAAGTGATATTACCTATTTACTATTACCTAGTTTGGTTAAATTACTTGATTAAATGAATGTGTTTTATGAATCTTTACATGAATGTGTTTTATGAAACTTTATATGAATATGTTTTATGAATATTGAATGGAAATATGATGAATGAATGATTGATGTAATTTGATATTTTATAATGATTTAAAATATGAAATGTATGATATATATGATTATGTTGTGTTTGGCTAACTACTATTGTGATGTGCCAAGTTGAGTGCAGGAATAGGTTCAAACCTCTAGAAGAGAGGGGAAGTATCACTAACGAAGAAGAACGTGGTTTGGTAACCCTTAATGAGCCTAACTGAGCATTCACACACTCACGCCCTAGTTGGTCTTAGTGAGTTGAGTCATTTTTGGGAAAAGGTAAGTAATCTTTGGTTTAGATGTGAATGATATGATTGAGGAATGTGAATAAGTCTTGATGTCATGTGAAAGTACTTCCTTGTGTGCTTATTATGGTATCGATGTGATATATGCATAAAATGTATATATATGTTTATGGTAGAATCATACATATGAATGCATACGTACATGAGTATATGTAGGTAGACGTACCTACACATGCTCATGGATAGATTACACATATGCATGGGAATACCGATTGGACTAAAGGTGACATGTATATATATGTATATATATTCCATGTATACGTCGATCGATGGTTATGATTAAGAGTGTTTTTATAAATGTATTGAAATAGTATTATGTATATGTATAAATTATTTATAAGATTAACATAGTTATATATTAATGGGTGGATCCCATATTAGTGGTTTACAATTTTTACAACCGACGCTTTTAAAATTATACTTTAACTAAATCTTCACATCTCTGCACCTATAGCTAAACCTGAGGGAATTTGAAGATGGTACAAACTAGATCTCAGCATCAATTTGTCTATAGATTCTAAAATTATTTTTCAAATTTTGGAATCAATTCAATTTTTTTCCATCTCCCACTTTAAAATTGATTTTTCTAAAACAACATTTTTAAAAAGTGACACACAATCAGATAACACATAATTTTTCCATGGCTGATAAAATTTAATCTTTAAAATTCTAGATTTGTAACTCCTCGATATCCTGTAAGCCCACTTTGGTTAGATAGTTTTTTGACAAATATTTTTTTCCTTAATCAAGTTTTAAAGTCAAATGAATTACAATTGCATTAATAACGCCACCGTGATAACGATAACTTTTGGTATATGTCAAATTTTTATTTTTTGTTGGATCAAGGATCAACAACTAGTGCACTCATATTTTCAATTTTTTGATAGTCTTCATTTTTCCACATGTGAAGAACAAGAAAATTCATTTTCAATGAAAAACCTATGTTTTACTAAAACTTTTAAAACAAATACATAACAAACCAAAACATATTAAAATTATATTCATTGATAGTTTATTCCTGACGTATCACCATAATCATTTGAAATAAATTTGAATGAATTCATTTGATCCCCCCAAAAAGCTGTAACCAAAAGTGATTTTAACAAGATTTTGATAAGTGTAAAGGAGACGATTTATAGGTATTATGGTTTTAAACTAGCTTGGTAGGTTCTGATCCACAGGATTTGATCAAACCCTCAATTGAATCCTAAATGGAACTTTAAGGCTTAAACCACATATTTTCTAAAATATGTGATTTCAAATTAAAATTGCTCCTCCCGTGAATTGTAAACCACTCATTATGACAACACCCTAATATATATCTATAAATAATCATATAGTATATATATACGTAATATTATTATTGTTATTATTATATTATATTTATACATATGTTTATTGTTTAGCAATTAGATGAATTTGATAACTTTATGAATAAGAATATATACTAATATATATATTGACATATATATGTGTATATATATTCAAATGGATATATATACATATATATAATATATATATATATAATATCAACATTGGAAACATATATGATAAATGCTAAGCGCAATAAATAGTGCTATTGTAAGTGAAGCACATATATGATAAAGCACATATTTTGTACTTGGTGCAACCTTGGGTTATATATCTACCAGCGCATAAAGCAAGTAAAGGATCAAGTCAACAAATGTAAAAGCATGTATGAGTTTGTTGCTATTGTGTATGCATTTTAACAGGAAGTTAATACAATTTTGAATCCTTAGGAATAAGTCAAACTGACACTATTTTGTGGGGTGCATACTTGGGAAGGTGGCACCAAACTGTAGAGTATGAAATGCTTAAGAAGTTTGCTAAATTTGCATAAGTTTGATATTAGCTTGTGAGACCCAGTCAAGTGGAAACTTGGTAGCAATATGTGAAGGAATTTGAATTAGGAAACTTGTTGTAAGCTTGTTATCCCTTATAACAATTCAACTCAACCATTAAAATGGAGAGGATTGTTATGTGTTTCAAACCTATGAGTTAGTTTGATGAGTCGTTGCATGAGGATAGAAAGCTAGCAGAAATATTAACTTGTTTGCAGCCTTCAGTTGCTCACAAATTAGTATAAATAGAGTTGCTCATTCTACCAATTGCTACACTTATCATTCTGATTATCTTGATGTTATTTTGTTGTAATTTATGGGTTAGTGAGTTGAGAGCTTGTGAGTTGAGATTTATTTTTCTATTTCATATTAGTGATTAATGAGAGAGTTAGTGAGAAGTTAGAAGAGGGAAATCAAGTAGATCTTGACGGAGGTGTCAAGCGAGCTTGATGATTAGAGCTAGAAAGGAGGTTAATCAATTGGAGAATTACACATGCATGATAGTTTCTATACCTTTATCATTTATTGTGCACTTATAATTTAACCTTAAGTGTAAGAGTAGAGTTTTTAAGTGACTTTACACTTAGTCAATTTTACCACATGTAGGGTCAGCAAAATTTTCTAACCTTGCACTTAAAAAGTTTTTCCCCATGCAGGGGTGGAGAAATTCTCTACCCTTGCATATTTTTGATCTATCAATATGTATAAGCATTAAAATTTAGCATGCCTACACATGAAATGAAAAACATTTACAAAGGCACTCATTTTTTCTGCTTTTACACCTTAATCAATAATGCACATGCAGAGGCCTTAAAATTTAGTGCCATTACACCAAAATCCAAATTTTCATGCTAACACTCAAAAAAATTTCACCTCCGCATTCAAGTTTCTAGTTCGCCCGTATCTACTCAGCTTTTTGCCACCATCGCGCCTAAACCCCACTAGCATATGTAGCCACTTATAATTTTCCCACTTGTGCATGTAACCCAAAAAATTTCTACGACTGGGAAATTTTACCTTCTTGCTACAATTTCCTTTGCATATTGTCTAATTCCTTCGCGCTCAATTTCCTGTAAGTTATGAAGAAACTCCATCAATGATTGAGGCTTCTTCGAGCAAAGTTAAATCCATGAAGTACAAGTACCAAGGTGTTTTTCCTTTGACTTCAGTTTCTTCCAAAATCAATGGAATTAAGGATATTGCAATAAGACATGTGGATATGTCCGAGTTTGTGGAATAGAACAAGAAGCAACCATTGATTGAAGGGATGAGATATATAGTTGAAAGTAACATTCAGTTGGTCTCCTCTTTTCTGGTTTTCACACATGATCCTGAGTTTGTACTCGCAACACTTGCACACTATAATCAAGATAATAGAAGTGTAAGGGATGCTGGCGAGAATCTTGTTATCAGGCTTGATGCAAAGTTCTTTGATTTGATCATTCAGTGTCTAAGCATTGACATATATCTTAATCTAATAGTTGAGAAGGCGCAGGTACATTATGACCAAGATTTAGATAATTGTAAAAGGACAATCAATGCTATATGGTTGAAGAATTTGTAGCAAAGCATTGCAAGATGGACAAAGATTTTCCATCAGAGTGATTTTTTTGAATAAATCAATGATATGATTACCCTTCTTAGTAGGATTAAAGGTTTTCCTTCCTCCTCTACCTTTCAAGATTGGATGTTCTTATACATTCATATTATTAAGAAGAGAAAGCAACAAATTTATTAGGGACAACAGATCAATGATGATATTCATAAACAAATGGTCAAATTTCCCACTTTCTTGAAGTTCTATATGACCTCCTATTTGGTATATGTTGTTGCATCCATGAGAAGCTTTCAAGGTCTAACATCAAAATGTGACAAAAGGCATATTCTAGTGTTTCAATACTATCCTTAGCTGACTTTGAACAAAAGCATTCATCACTTCTGAAGGGCCAACGATGCCTTTGCTACTTTTCTATGCTTGTTTGACAAGGAGTTAGAAGAAAAAAGGGTTTTAGAATAATCTTGGAATGCAGTCAACAAATATGGTTGCTTGTATTTGTAGTTTCCCACATTCATGTTGCAAGTATGAGTGAGTTTGGTGGTGTTTCCATTGATGTTGTCATTGATGTCAACATAGTACAAGATATTGTAGAGAAAGGAATCAAGTGTCACAGGTTGTGCATGTATAGTTGAGATATTGTTGAGATTTTGTGAGTACATGGAACTATCTTTATGGTGTTGCAGGTGTGCTGATATGTTGAGTTTCTAAGTGCTTTTAAGGAATAGAGAAATTAGAGTTGTGTGTATGTTCAAAATGTGCTCCAGTATGTTCTCTACATTTCTTCTGTGTTGATCCTATGCTTGTGCAGATCTGAAGTGCTATTTATGGGCATTTGTGGGTGATAAATCCTGGATTGTAGCTTATAGTTTGATGGAGAGTGAAAGTTGTGTTCACCGGTGTGTGAACTAGTCTGGAAAAGTTGCTTGTTTGTGGATTGGGAGAAATGTTTTTGATCCACAGTCCTCCGCTATTTTATTTTAGGTTTTGTGGATCTGGAAGATGTCTTGTAATGGTGTTATCTATGTTCTGGAAAAGGTGTTCATGGTTTGGTGCTTCAGAAGTTGAGTTTCAGAGCTGTTGTGTGTATCTATACAGTTCGGATGGACTGATGGAAAGTATTTTGTGTATGAAGGTTCTTGCATTTGCTGCAGATGAATCTAAAGGAATCTTAGATGTGTTCTAGTGTATGGTGAAGCATGTTATGTGGTCTGCATCTTATCTTCTTGTTGTAGATGTGTGTACTTCAAAATTCATTTGTGTTTTCATTAGGTTTGGTTTACCTAGTGTCTACACATCATGTTAAGGATAAGTATCAATTAAGGAGGCATGGTATTGATTTGAGACATTGTTTTGGGTCTTGGTTAAGTGTTGGTTTGGTCCGCCCTCATTCTCTTCCACTACAAGAATGTTGAGTTGCTGACCTAATTTGAATTTGTAATATGAAGTGTGTGTAGCCGACCTTGGAGAAAGTTTCTAAGGTTGAAGATGGTATAAATACAAGTCGAGATGTTATGAATTGTTGTATCGATCATGCTACAAGTGTGAGAAGCAATAATGTGTGAAAGTGAATTGAGGAAGAGATAATTTAATGTGTTAGACTCCTAAAAGTAGTGAGATGATGGTGTCTACAATTCTTCTAATCAAGGCTGTGGATGTGTGTAATTTTTGGTGGTGGATTTTTATTTTATCTTTTGTATCTGTAGGTAATGAGCCTCCCTTCTGGATAGTGAGTCCTATTTGTAGGCAATAAGCCTTGTATCTAGATAGTGAGTCCTTTATGAGCAGTGAGCCTCTTTGTAAACAGTTTTGGAATTACTCTATATTATGAGCTAATCCTCACTGTGGTTTTTCCCTTATTGGGTTTTCCACGTAAATCTAGTGTTTCTTGTGTTGATATTGATTTCTGTTATTTTCATTTCATCTTCACACTTAATAACAAAATAAAGTGGATTTGAAGTTGAGATTAACATTTGAGATTTGTGATAACTGATTCACCCCCTCTCTCAGTTGTCTTGTGCCTTTCAACAATTGGTATCAGAGCTTTGGTTCCTCGTGAGAAGACCTTAACTAATTTGAGGTAGATCCGATGGCACACAAATTGGAAATACCTATATTTGATGGATCTGACTACATTGACTAGAAAGTGTAGATGAGAGGATACTTGATCTCTCTTGGCTACAAGACTTGGAAATATGTTGAGACAAAATATGTTGCACCGACAAGTGGTCCTTCTTCTACAGATGAGATTTTTTCCTATGAGGAAATGAAGTGCCAAGTATGCACTATAGTGATTTATCTACACTAAGCTGTAATGTAAAATTTATTTCTTTGGGAACCGCTATGAAGTTTGGAAAAAGTTGGAAGATATCTATGAAGGAAATGATAGAGTGAAATTGTCAAAGAAGCTAACTAAGCACAAATATGAGAACTTGAAAATGGAAGAAGGTAAAGATATTGCAAGCTATTTTCAGAGGGTTGATATTGTAGTGAATGAAGTGAAGAATCAAGGTGGTACCCTAGCTGATGAAGATGTAATGGAGAATATTTTGATGACTCTACTGAAGAGTTATAAGTTTCAGCCATTGAGGAAGTGTATGATCCTAAGAAGTTTACTAAAGAACAACTATTTGGCACCTTGATTGTATTTGAGATGAGGAAGTTTGGAAAAGAAAAGAGAAGAAAAAACAACCCTAAAAGCTAAAAGATAGAAGATGATCCGCATAGTGATAATCTCAGAGGGAGTTGGAAGAAAATTTTATAGGAACTAAGAAAGGTATTGCAAGTTGGCCAAAGGTATGTTACCCCTTTAAATGTTTTAGTTGTGGAAATATTGGTCGCTATGCTTCAAGATGTCCAAACACAGCTTGTACACAAGAAGAACAAAGATAATAAAGACAAAAAGGATAAGAAGTTCAAGAGATTATATTATGTTAGAGAAGATTCTAGGATTTCTAACATTGATGAATCTAATTTTGAGGATGATAATGATTAGTGCTTTTTTTTGGACTTAGAGAATAAATATGTATCTACTAACTTTGGAAGATGTATGGCCAGAGGAACAAGAAACTAAGAGATGTGGAAGGTAATTTGGTTATTTCTTTTCATGCTAATAAGACAGCACTATTTGATGATTGGTAGTGGTTTCTCAAACTGTTCTGACCAAAGATAAGAGTAAGTTTACTAAAATTGAAAAGTATGATGGTGTATTAGTCATGTTTGGAGATGATTCTCGAGCAAAGATTGTTGGAAAAGGAACAATTGTTTTTGATGGAAAACACAGTACTGATAATGTATATTATGTTAAGGGCTTAAGGAATAATCTATTGAGTGTTGGAAAAATGTGTAGCAAAGGATTTAAGCTTGTGTTTTAGGATAACATTTGTGAGATCATAAAAGGGTCTAGAATTGTGGTGAAGCATAGGAAGAAGAAAAATGTGGAACATTTATTAGCTTAGGTGTTGATCGGCCTTGTATCTCAAGTTAATGAAAAGTTGGCTATGGCAATCGAGGATGGACATGTAAACTTTGGATAATTTGATTAGATCAATTCAAGAGAGGTTGCCTAGGATTTTCTCAAATCACAAAGCTCTACCAACATCAAGCTTTTAGAAGTTTAGTTGGGGAAACAAACAAGATATAACTTTTTAAAGGAAAAGATCAATCAACTACCGTAATGATGGAATTGGTTCATACACTGCGGGTCTCTACAAGAATAATAGGAAGTCTTAATGGTGATGGGTATTTCATGCTTTTGATTGATGATTATTCTAGAATGACATGGGTTACTTTTCTTAGGAAGAAAGCTCAAACTCTAGATAGATTCAAAGTGTTAAAGGCCAGGGTAGAGAATGAAGTGAACCTAAGAATCAAAATGTTTAAGGTCTAATAGAGGTGGATAATTCACTTCCAGCGAGTTCAATACATTTTGTGAAGAGCATGGCATAAAGAGACATTTTTCTACTCCTAGAGCTCCTTAGTAGAATGGAGTTGTTGAGAGAAAGAATTGAACTATTCAAGAGGATGCAAGAAATATGATAAAAGAAGAAAATGTACCTAATGTATACTGGAGAGAGGAAAACAACACTAATTTTTATATTCTTAACAGAGTTCAGATTAGAGGTAACAACACAGACTCCTTATGAGTTGTGGACTAGTAAGATTCCTACTATGAAGTACTTTAAGGTGTTTAGAAGAAAATGTTACATTAAAAGAGATGATAAGAACCTTGGAAAGTTTGACGCAAGATGTGATGAAGGTATTTTCCTTGGATACTCAACTAGTAGCAAAGCTTATAGATGCTTCACTAAAAGATTGAGGAAGATTGTTGAGAGTGCAAGTGTGAAGGTTGATGAAGATATGCACAAACCGGTTGAAATAAGTGAAGTTGAACTAGATGAACCTATCTATGAACAAGTACCAAAAGAGAATAAGGAAGAAGAAGAAGATCAGATTGAAGAAGAAGAAGATGCTCTAGAACCTGCTCCTAAGACTCCAAAGTATGTATAGAAAAATCATCCTGAAGAACAGATAATTGGAGAAAAAATTGAAGGTGTAAAGACAAGAAGAAAAGTGGTAACAACTGAGCTAAATCTATGTTTACTTTCAAAAATAGAACCTAATTCTATGTGTGAAGCATGCTAAGATGAGAATTGGCTTAAAGCAATGAAAGAGGAATTGCAAATGCATAGAGAAGAATAAAAATGGAACCCGGTTCCTAGACCAGTAAATAAGAATGTAATTGGTTAAAAGTGGGTGTTTAGGAATAAGCTAAATGAGAATGGTGAATTTGTGAGAAACAAAGAAAGGCTTATATGTAAAGGATATTTATAGTTGGAAGGCATAGACTTTGAGGTGACATTTGCACCAATAGCAGAATGGAGGCTATCTGATGTTCTTGGCATTTTTTGCTCATAAAGATTTCAAGGTATATCTGATGGATGTCAAGTCTGCATTCTTAAATGGAGAATTGGAAGAAGAGGTGTACATGGAACAACTGGAAGGATTTCAGTTATCAGATAAATTTGATATGGTCTGTAAGTTGAAATAG
>VDFB02239103.1:0-11125 GCA_007258455.2 Sequoia sempervirens | reverse complement strand
AACAAGCATCGGGCCATAAATTACACATGTCACCGGTCAATTGGACTGCTATGTGCCAATTCAAAACTATGATCAAAACCACCAAGTCCCGGAGCATCTTTTCATTGATTTCTACTCATTACATAATAATTGTAGCATTTGTTACACCTCAGAACCTGTGCCCAAAGCCGCCATGGAAACAAAACCATAATTAGTTATAATATAACCGCTGAGCTGTTAGTTGCCAGTAATAGACACCGTTTCACTCTTCTTCGGTTAAGTACTTGTCCACCCAATTCTGATATTTCTCATTCGTTGGCCAATTAAAATTCACCACCTCCCTCACCTTGGTATTGTAAGGTGTGAATTTCACTACAACCTGGTTGGCCTCCCTTTCAAATGACTCTAAGAACATGCTGGTATTAATTATTTTATCCATGCTGCTTACCAACAAGTCATGGTCTGAGTCATCACAAATCAATTTGATTTGTGCATTAATAACCTCTTCTGCCCTATCTTGCCACTGCTGTAGTGTCTTAATATTTCCTTGTGCATCTATTACATCTGGCAGAAAAGTGTCATTCCAATCATCAAAACTCTTTACTAGTTCTCTAATTTTCCTACTCAAATCATCAGGCAGGGCCTGGAATCCCTTCAATGATTTCACAAAGATTTGAGTAGGCTTTAATGACTGGGGCCTGCTATTTACATCAAATATGGAAGCCTTAAACATAACATCTAAATCAGTGGCCCGAGGGATCCACTTCTCAACTAGAGGTAGAACAACTTCCCGATCTCTGTTAATGTTTTGTATTCCACCCAAGAATAAAGAATATAAAGAATGTACAACTGGCAATCTAGAATCAACCTTCTCATTTAAATGCCTCAAAACGGTGTCAACCACCTCATTGTGTTTAGCCATAGCACCATCCTCACTCGCCCTTAGGGCAGCCTATAATTCTATGATTTTATTCATCATCTGCTTTTTGGTAGGATCTGCAGAATACTCATCTTCCTCTTCGACTGGCCCTGGTGCAGGGCTATTAGCAGGTGTCTGAATTGGGGATCCAGGAGTAGAAATGATTGGGATAATAGGGGGAAATGACCCCGAAGTAGTAGGTAATGCTCTAATAACAGAGGCACTGGAGGATTCTCCTACCTGCCCGTATCTCAATCTATCTACTTCAGACTGTAGCTCAACATTTTTCTGCTGCATTCTACTATACTCCCCAATTATTGCATTGTACTTTTCCATCAGGCTTTTCTTTTCAGCTTCATCTCTTTCAGCTGTCTTCTGGGCCAATTTTTCCACATTCAGTGTTAGGCTTGTGGCTTCTGTTGTTGAGGTTTTAGAAGCTCTCTTGATAATGAGCCCGCCCCTTAGACTTGGGCTAATATCAGCCACATTTGGTTTTCTACCTTGAGGTGCCAGTGCCCATATGGCTAAACTTTCATATTCCTCACTAAAAGCAGAGTCTTGTAGAGCTGCCTTGACTTCTTCTTCACTGTTTTGCATAGGATGCTTAGACTAGATAATAGCATTGAATGCTACAGCATCAACTATGTCCCATTCAGGGAGGAGTAAGACACCAGCCTGAGATACAAGTTTCCTTCCTTCATCAGGAGTGATGCTTTTGAATTGCTCCATTAATTCAGCTTTGACTTCATCATCATTCTCCTGGTCAGACCTATCAGGTCTTGATTCCCTCCTGGTCTTGCATTTATCATGATATTCTTCAAGTTTCATCCTCCAGATCAACTGCAAGAACACAGGAGTTTTCATGAAGGCATCATCATCCAAGAACGCCTTGCAAGCCACCACCCTGGCGTCCTATACACATTGCCCCTTTATATCCATATCAATTAGCACCAATTGTGCTGATCTAGGAGGGGAGGGGATACCAACCTGCATGTCCTGATCAGTTACGATTATTTCATCCACCAGAGCCTCTTGTGACTCCTCAACTCTTCGCCTCTTAAGGCTTGGCTCTGATGGCAGCTCTACAGGGTCATTTCTAGGTGGTGAATCCAGATCCACAATCTTTATCCCCCCAGGTTTCCTAATCCCATGACCCGGTTGTGATGATGTTTTCATTATTTGTTTCCCTTTTTTATCTCCTCCTTCTTCATCACTACTATCATCTCTCTTCCTCCTGTATAGAGGCCTGTCCACTAGTGGCTGATAGGTCGGCCTTGTTTCTTCAGGCCTCACCTCTAATCCCTGAATTCCCCAGTCCAGTTCCAAGTTTATTTTCTTGGTTTTCAGGGTGCTCATGATTTCTTTGAAATTATTCATCAAGAAATCAATTCTTTTATGAAATGGAGTGAATTCCATCAGTGGATCATATTTTGGATCCAGTTTATGCACCATGGCTAGCATTTTCTCATAAGCAATCCACTTCTCTTTATTTAATTCCTGCTGGCTCAAATCAAACTCATTTCTAATCAAATCCTCAGGAAAATTGAAAACATGAGCAAACTTTCCACCCTTAATTCTTTGCCTAAATAGGGCAAAGAATCCCTCAGGGTCATGCTACCTTGTAGATCCACTCTTCAAATGGTAGTCATCAAGATATCTGTCAAAGTGAACCCATCCTCCCTTGGAAAAAATAAAGTCTGAAACAACAGTATAATCAGGGAACAAAGTCCCTTTTCCTTTTCCTATCAAATTATCTTCATGAATGCAACTTAGTTGCCACATGACCTCTGCAAGTCCCATTCTTGATGGTACATTATATGGGAGAATATGAGGAGCTCCCTGGAAACCATAAACCCTTAGGATAGTGCTTACAGGGTATAGAATGATGTCACCCCAATTATGACACACCTTCATATCAGGCTTCCTCACTTTGGGTCGGAAGAAGTCGTGCAAATCTTCAGGAATCCTTGGCACATTCACCATCAGTCTAGCTCTGAGCCTGGAAGCAAAGAAGTTATCAAACTGCACAAAACTGGCATCTCCCTTGTTGTAAGACAAGTCTTCACTCCAAGCCTGCACTGGTAATTTTTCTCCATTCATCTCCTGCTTCAACTCCATTTTCTCTGAGAAGAAATCAACATTTTTGTACAAGAACATATGCATTAATAAGGAATACCAAAAGAAAGGAGTACTAGTGTCCCCCACATACAAGTTCAACAAACCCTCATGTATCCTTTCAGCAAGGAAAGAAGCATATTCGTACACTATAGAAAAGTTAGGATGCTGAATTTTAGCCCCCATAAACATATAAGCAATGGGCATCATGGTATTAGGGCTGAAACCTAAAATTTGGCAAAGTGAATAAAAAGTTGCCAAGAAATGATTAGCAAAACAACTCAACCTGAAAGGTTCCTGGTCAGTTGGGCTGATGTGAATCGTTGAACTACCCACCCTGGCTAGATGAGGAGGAAGCAACTTTAATCTGAAAAGAGGTTGTGCCCTGACATATTCCTGCTTCATTTCATCAAGGTCTATCCAGACCAAGAATGAGCTGTATTCACTTAAATAAAAAACCTGTCGAATCTCATCTGCATTTATATTCAGTAAAACCTCGCCATCATTATCCCTGATAATCCTTGTGACAGGATCATATCGTGCAGCCACTGCCCTGAGTAGGTCAACATCAAGAAATACATTCGGCACCACAAATTTTCCCATATCATATCTCCAACCATTTGAAAAAGGATGAGACATATTTCGCTGCCCATACCATCTCCTAAACATTTCCAAGCCCATCATTTGTACCCTAGCATCCGCAATGTTATAGGTTTTATATCTTAATCCCTCACCTAAGGCTGTCCCATTTATTAAGATCAAACCCCTCTTCTTGTCATTTGTTGACAAAGGGAATTGGTCAAGGAAATCATCGTATAGATTCCTTTGCAAATAATCAATATGGCTAGAATACTGCTTTAGTGGTGCCATTTCAAACAACCAAGGCTTCTCCTAAGATCAAATTTGTGAACAAACTAGGGCTACCCAAAACGAAATTACAGTAGAATTTTGCAATTTCCCACAATTCAAAAGAACCAGTAACCCTAGAACCTTAATCCAGAAAACCGCTGACCAACACAAAACAACCCTCCACAAGAATCACATTCAAACAAAAATAGTGATAAAGAAAGTAACTCACGGGATTTCGCGCCCTGCAGAAAATCAAACCCTGCTGTAATTGCTTTGAAAAAACTCTATCTTTAGCTCTGGACTGCTTCGAAAACACTTGAATGCCCTTGTGGTGAAGATAGCCTGAAATTAAATACTTAGAATTTATGAAAAAATGGCCAGAAGACGTCTCATCCGCCATTAAAGCTTACTTGCACGCCGCGCCAACGGCTTCAATTGTATTTGACGCAAATTTTAATCTTCGCTGTCAATCTCTTATTTCTGTCAGATTATCAAACGGTCACCTCAAAGAAGCTGACAACATCTCCACGTCATTATCAAGGACCCACCATAATATGCAGCACCAAAAGAATACATGTGGCGCCTGTCCGCGATATCACGATCATTAAAATCCCTTTAGTTTAGGATCACGCGATAGCGGGCAACCGTTGATTCCCTTCATCGGTGATCACGATCATACATAACAGGGAGCAACATCAATACCTATCCGTCGAGCAACTTTTTTCACCAAGGTTAAAACATCGCCGTTGATCATGAGCACATGCATCTCACATGTGGTTTAGTAACCTGCTCCATGACACACTAAAGTCTGATACACATATTAAAGACTTTTTTTAACTCTTTTCAGTATCAGCAAATTGGGACACGTGGCGCCCACCTGCGATATCATGATCACCAAACAACCAGCGGTGGTGTCATCGCAAGATTGCGGGGAACGGTCAAAATCAACCGTAGGGAAATCGACGGTCATCAAAATAACCCCTGCAAAACATTAAAAATACTTAGAAGAAAATAAGGGGAAAGGGACACCACCTAGGGCAACGATAGTCGATGACTCAATATTGTTTTAAAAGCGCGAGGCACAGACCGACCCAGACTTTAATAAATAAAAGGGGCAGGCAAAATATTTAGCTTTTTTATTAAAAAGGGGCCTGGCCTAGATGATTCAATGGGACATAAGTTGTTTTTAGAACCCCTCCTCTAAAGGTAACGATAGAAAAGACCCAACCCAAAGATAGAACACCAATGTTTCATGGAAGCAAAGCAAAATTCCAGCCCCAGGTACCTTCCGAATAATCAAGAAAAACTAGTAACAAAAGGAAACCAAGGACTTAAATTTGAGGCTCCATCAGATCAAACTATTAAACTACATGAGAAAGAAATGAAAACAGTAAATGCATATGTATGTGTATTTGTAAATGTAGGTGTAAAATAAATAAGAATAATGAAAATTATAAAAGAATACAAGGAAATGTCTCCTCCCTTCTTGGTAGTGATAACCTCCTCCACACACAACCCTTAAAAATTATGAATAGAGGAATATAATCTTTGAAGAACTCAAAGTTGATTCTCTCCTACTTGATGCAATTAGTCATTTTATCTTTACAAACATTTATAGTGATTAATAGAGGCACATAGACCAATTCTTCATAATAGAAGAATTTGATCATACTTTTCCAATGATGGCATTATGAGAAAACCTTAGGTTAAATGAATAATTCCTAGCTAAGTTCTTTAAATCATGTCCAACCGTATAAGAGAATACTGCTGCTATGTGTACCTGGATACCATGGAGAAAGGCTAGTCTTTGGGCTCTTTCATCAATCATCCTACCTTAAACATACCAAAAATCTCCTAGAAATTAGACATAGGAAGATTTAATATGACTTAAAAAATTTTTATTGCCAAAGTGTAAACTTATGATAACTTAACCAGGCCTAGTACACACTCCCTACCCCGCTAACCACTTAGACATATGGAAATTAAAATGTTAATTTGCTTCATTTTTAGTCATGTAGGTGTCCAATAAACTACTTATGGTGTTTCCCTTCAAGTTTATTTACTTGAATGAAGAGAAAAGTCCTTTATCAAATTAGAGAATACATTTGAGGCCTTGGTTGTGTAACTGGTGGACCATAGTCACATTTAACACTTGTTACAAAGTTTGGGAGTTAAAATGTTAAGTAGATTTGATTTGTGATGGACATTTGGACGGTAGTAACAATAGCTTGCAATCTATCAAGACTTGATTACCTTATAATCTGTGAAATTCTAGCGATGAAACGATAGATTAATCATAATGTCACCTTGGGATCACATCACCATGAAAGAACTTCATCCAAAATCCTTATGAGTGTAGGTACCACCAAATAGGTATTTATCAGATCTTTCTTCCTCAAGCGAGGGAAATTCAGGAAGAGGAGGAAAGCGAGACATGTAGTATGTCTAAAAGAGGGAGATCAACTAGGGGTCAAAATATTAGAAGAAAATTCCATAAACGAATGGAATTTTTTCTTGCTGAAGGGGGCCGTTCTTATGATGATGAGAGACAAAGTGATGTCGAGTTGTCTTTGAGGTACAAAAATCTACAAAACAATGGTACCCAAGGAACTTCCTCCAATAAACACTGATTTTGTAAGTCAAATCTTAGAGATATAATACTCATAGGACCATCACATTACATGGTTTTGTAAATTATTTTGCATGGACGGCATAAAGGTTTGTTATGAAAAAGTTACTGAATTGATGGAGTATGTTGGACCTTGTTATAGTTACAAAGATTGGATGCAACTGGTTCGATATACACAAAGTATGTGTAGGTATGCACTGTCAGCAAATTATATACAGCTAAAATATAAGGATCAAAATAAAGGAGTAGCTATGTACATTGATGGAAGGAAAAAAGCATTAGGGAATATTGGCTGTGGTTTATAAACAATAAATGACCTGGGTCAACAAATAAGCAACCCACTTGCATATTCGAGGCGCGCGAGGGAAACCATGTATTTGTATGTGCGATAAAATCAATAACTACAGGAGAAGAGTTGCTAATCGATTACAATTTGAAACACTTAGTTACAAACACGGTTACTATGGGGGTGGTACGCATTTGCGTACCATTTTACCCAACCTCCAATTAATGATCAATATACCATTTTATTCTTATGTTTTTTTCATAAGTCTATTGGTTTCATTTTGGTAATGTTTTTTTATATTTAATTTTGGTCATTGTGGGGACATTGATTGTATTGCAGAGTTGCCTCGCCCGTGAGCATAGATCGCATGATGTATCTTCGTGCTTCTACTCGGCTGTGTTTACTCCTCATTGTAATTGTACAAATTAGATACGAGCAAAATGTTTTATTATTATGTTTTTTTCATAAGTTTTTTGGGTTAATTTTGATAATGTTTTTAATATTCTTGTTGCATTCGACTGATCGGGGAAAGGCACCAGCAATAAAGGAGAGCATCCATAGTGAGGTGTAGTCAATATTTTCTGATGATGACATGGCTTATTCAACAAACCCTTTCAATACGATAAAGAAGCTCATGAAAAAATGCAATGAAGAAATGACTCAGTTGATGTTCAAAATGCCTCAAACATACGAGATAAGAGAGAGGGTTAAAGTATTGATAGAGAGATTACAAAACTTGCAAGTAAGCTATCATGAGGTCTTTAAATATAATATAAGTTCATTCATGGTTTTATATTTTGTACTCTTTTATGTCATGAACTAAAATATGTGTTGTTTTTATAGGGTTATTTGCCTCCTCATCATGCTCCTGGCCATGATCAGGGTACTGCAAGTGCTTCTCGAGGAGTAAGGGTTGGTACAAGTGTCCATCCTGATCTTCCTACGCATACATCACATTATCTGACCCCATCATTTGTGCCTATGTTGTCGTTTGAAATGTCGGCAACACATACCATGCAGGCATTCGTTAACACACCCTCTGGCAATGAACACATACCATAACATGAGTTAGGACATGTACCTGGGGATGCAGAGGCCACTAGTACTGGTGATGTTTTAGCAGCATTTCTTGGATCTTTCGTATTACTAGTATGGGAACATTGTCGGTCACACTTGTGGTGACCGAGGATTTCATTCCCATAAAGATAGAGAAGGTCCTAGGTACTTTAAAATGTTTTAATTATTATTCTTATAATCCAATTGAAATTTACTTATTGATCGCTCTTTTTAGACTATTGATCCCATGATCATTTTGCAGGAAATGATGTTTTTTATAAACATCTAAGTAATATTACATTGGAGCTCTTCGGGCCCACCATACTTACACGATGGAATGCCCAAAATGAAGATTTAAAAGATGAGCTCATTAACCATTTAGTTGTGCTGTTCGGTGATAAAACATTCAACCGAACCAAGGTCCTTAAGAAAGCTGGTACCTATCTAAAGTATGCGAGGGACCAATATATGTCACATTTAGAGAAGAACAAAAAGTACGAGCGTCCCCCCATAATTCTGGATAGGGAGTGGAAGGACCTGGTGTCCGATGGAAAGGAGAAGGCTGAAAAGAAAAAAGGAAAGACACCACCGGGCCAAGGAAGGTATTTGATATAGAAGCATAAATCTGCAAAAATTCCCGATTAATCGCGATTTAAAAAAAAAATACAGCTGGACGATTTTTTCCCTAATTTTTTGAAAAAATCATTGGCTTTTTGGTCAATGATTTTTTTTCCATTTCAAACTTCAAAATCGCCAAAAAAACGTGTTTAAAATCTGCAAAAAACGTGAATAAAATTGAGCTGATTTTCAAGACAAAAACCATGAGACCATGGCTTGTTGCTTACTATTATGCTTGATAGATTTTTTCCAAGCATCCATAGCTTGTTTGAAAGCACTGCTTTAGGCTTTTAGCCATAGCAAAGAAGGCAATGAACCTGCTTTGATAGTAAAATGCTTTGTAGACATGTATGAAAAAATGCAAAAGATAGACAAGGCAAAGAACTCCGCTTGAAAAATGTCTCAAAGAAATGTAGTCTCATGGTGATGGAATGCCATGATCTAATGCCATGACAAGAAAAATTGTTATGGATTGCCAAGTGGCATTCCATCACCATGAGATCAGATTCTTTCTTTTTAGGCATTTTTTCAAACAATTCAACGCCTTTGTCTATGCGTTATTGCTTTTACTATTATGTTTTGTAGATTTTTTCCAAGCATCCATAGCTTGTTCAAAAAGCAACTGCTTTGAGGTTTTACTTTTAGCCATAGCATGAAGGCGCTGGAACTATTTGATAAAATGCTTTGGTAGACATGTATGAAAAAATGTGGTGCATGAAAAGGTAGTGAACTATTTGAAAATAAAAGCCAGGTCGGTCTCATGGGTGATGGAATGCCAACTAATGCCATGACAAGAAATTGTTATGGATTGTCAAGGCGGCATTCCATCACCATGAGACCACATTTTGAGGCATTTTTTGAAACAAGCTTCACTACCTTGTCTATGCTATTGCTTACTATTATGCTTTGATAGATTTTTTCCAAGCATCCATAGCTTTTTTGAAAGCACCTATTTTGTATTTTTAGCCATAGCAAAGAAGGCAATGAACTCAAGCTTGATAAAAATGCTTTGCAGACATGTATGAAAAAATAGAAGAGACAAGGCGCGAACTCCGCTTTGAAAAAAAAATGTCTCAAAGAAATGTAGTCTCATGGTGATGGAATGCCATGATGAATGCCAAGTGACAAGCAAATTGCTGCGGATTGTCATGGCATTCCATCACCATGAGATCGCATTCCCTTTTAGGCATTTTTTCAAACAATTCACTGCCTTGTCTATGTTATTGCTTACTATTATGATTTGGTAGATTTTTTCCAAGTTTCCATAGCTTGTTCGAAAGCACTTGTTTGAGGTTTTTACTTTTTAGCCATAGCATGAAGGCATTGAACTGTTTGATAAAATGCTTTGGTAGACATGTATGAAAAATGTGGTAGCATAGAAAAGGTAGTGAACTATTTGAAAAAATGCTTCAAAAAAATGTGGTCTCATGGTGATGGAATGCCATAACTAATGCCATGACAAGCAAATTGCTATGGATTGTCATGGCATTCCATCACCATGAGACCACATTTCTTTGAGGCATTTTTTGAAATAGTTCACCGCCTTGTCTATGCTATTGCTTACTATTATGCTTTGATAGATTTTTTCCAAGCATCCATATAGCTTTTTGAAAGCACCGCTTTAGGCTTTGAGCCATAGCGCTAAAGGCAATGAACTGCTTTGATAAAATTCCTTTTGGTAGACATGAAAAAAAATGTAGTAGCATAGACAAGGCGCTGAACCGCTTTGAAAATAAAGTTCAAGAAATGTAGTCTCAATGGTGATGGAATGCCATGACAAAATGCCATGACAAGCAAATTAAGCGCGGATTGTCATGGCATTCCATCACCGCGGAGATCTTATTTCTTTTAGGCATTTTTCAAACAATTCACCGCCTTGTGTATGTTATTGCTTACTATTATTCTTTGGTAGATTTTTTCCAAGCATCCATAGCTTGTTTGAAAGCACCTGTTTTAGGTTTTTACTTTTTAGCCATAGCATGAAGGTGTTGAACTATTTGATAAAAATGCTTTGCAGGACATGTGCGAAAACGTGGTAGCATAGAAAAGGTAGTGAACTATTTGAGGGTCAGCTAAAAAAATGTGGAAATTCATGGTGATGGAATGCCATAACTTAATGCCATGACAAGCAAATTGTTATGGATTGTCATGGCATTCCATCACTATGAGACCATATTTCTTTTGAGGCATTTTTTGAAACAGTTCAATGCCTTGTCTATGCTATTGCTTACTATTATGCTTTGATAGATTTTTTCCAAGCATCCATAGCTTGTTTGAAAAGCACCTATTTTAGGCTTTTAGCCATAGCAGCAAGGCAGTGAACTGTTTGATAAAATTCTTTGGTAGACATGTATGAAAAATGTGGTAGCATAGACAACTGTCACCATCTAATATTTATGCAGTTGTAGTATGTTTTGTGCAATGTAATCAGCGATATGAATATAACCAACAAAAATCTATTTTCTATAATTCATGGATTGAACTCTGTATTTTATATGCTCTCAATGTCTACATGCTATGGAAATGCCATTAATTTTTTTTAAAAAAGCAGTATGCTATGTGTGATACTATCAACAATGTAATTATATACTGATTACTCTTTCTTTTTACATAATCTAATGTTTTTCAAACTTTTCATAGGCTGGCCAACACATCAAAGGCAACAAAGGCAAGA
>VDFB02239102.1:0-14472 GCA_007258455.2 Sequoia sempervirens | reverse complement strand
GTGTTCACTAGATACATAAGAGAGCCTATCAACTATCTATATAAATTCGGGTCTACTGCCTCTGATCTAGAAGCATCAATCTTCTTCCAATTGGTCACAAGTGGCGTTGACATAGGCTTACAATTTTCCATCCTGAATCACTTCAAGATATCAATTAAGTACTTCCCTTGTCCAAGGAAGATCTCTCCCTCTTTCTGCCACAACTCCAATCCTAGAAAGTAATGCATCAACCCCAAGTCCTTCATCTCAAACTCTCCTGCAAGATCTCGTTTGCAGTGTGTTATGAGCTCCTCTAACCCTGTGAGAAATAGGTCATCAACATATAACAACAATATGAGAAGTTCGCCCTTCACCTGAACATAGTACAGGTTCGGATCCACCTCACTCTTGATGAAGCCCACACTCTACAAGTAACTGTCGATACGCGGAATACTACAACGGGGAGCCTCCTCGCTTTGAGTCCACATAAAGGCTCTTTAACTCGCGATACATGAGAATCGCTCTCGTATGCTTCAAATCCTTCTGGATTCTCTATGTAAATCTCTTTCTCAATCACTCCATTGAGGAAGGTCATCTGTACATCCATCTGGTAAATCCTCCAACCCATTTGTGTCTCTATAGAAATGATAGCTCATATGGATGAGTACCTTGCTACTGGAGTGAAAGTTTGATCATAGTTGACTCCTATTTGACAAAACCCCTTAGCGACAAACCGAGCTTTGAAATTTTCCACACTACCATCCTCAGTAAAGATGCTTAATCTTATACGTACCCATCTCGAGCTCACCACAGACTTATCTTCTGGTCTTGGTACTACCTCCCACCCACTGTTCTTCATGATGGAAGAATACTCTTCCACCATGGCATCTCTCCACACTTGGTGCTTGGATGCCTCCTGAAAGCTGGAAGGCTCTACTTCAATTAATTCACTCATAAGTGCCACATAATCTGAATAACGTCTGGGAGCCCTTCTTTGTCTGACTGAATCTTGAGGATCACCTACATATTCTTGAGCTTCCCTCAATGTCTGCTCAGCTGCCCTGTTTCTCCTCTTCTCAGTAATAGGAATCTAAGGTTGAGGAATTATTTGTTCCTCTATCTGATCATCCTGCTTGTTCTGCTCTCCAGTTTGCGTGACTGAAGTTTGAGGAATTTGTGCTACCTCAACCGTGGGTGAGTGTTCCTCCTCATTCATCAAGTTGCTTGACTTCTGAAGAGCCCTTTCTTCCTCGAACTTCACATCTCTGCGAACCACTATTTTCCTTAGAGTAGAAATGTAAACCTGATGAGCCTTAGAAGTTTCACTGTACCCAACAAGGATACCCTTCTCTACAGTAGGTTCCAACTTGGTTCTCTTCTCAACAGGAATGTGACAATACACAAGGCATCCAAAGATGCGAATGTGCCCCAAATCTGGTTTCTTACTAGTGAACGCCTCTTCTGGAGTCAATTTGCCCAACACTTTGTGAGGGCTCCTATTCTGCAAATACACAGCTGTGTTGCAAGCTTCTACCCATAAGAACCAAGGCAGATCCCGATCATGAAGCATGGCCTTGGCCGCTCCAACGATAGCTCTATTCTTTCGTTCAGCAACCCCATTCTATTGAGGGTTGTACGGAACTGTCAACTCTTTCTTGATACCTTCCTAAGCACAAAAATATTTGAAGGCATTCGAGGTATACTCGCTTCCATTATCAGACCTCAGTATCTTGATCTTCTTCCCTATTTGGTTCTCCACAGGAGCCTTAAACTCTTTGAACCTATTGAAGACCTCATCTTTATTCTTCATGAAATATATCCACGTCTTCCTAGAGAAATCATCAATGAAGGTAACATAATACTCATATCCATTCAAGGATGTTGCTGACATGGGCCCACACACATCTGAATGTACAAGATCCAAAATGCCTTCAGATCTAGTGTCGCTGCTTGGAAAATTGGTCTTGGCATATTTCCCAAGAGCACAACCCTTGCACACCTCATGCTTTTATTTCTTCATCTCAGGCAGCCCCGTCACTATTTCCTTAAGAATATTAAGTGCTCCATGGTGAAGGTGAGCCATCCTCTTGTGCCACAATTCTCCTATCCCTTTACAGCTACTAACCAATGCATGTGTTGGCTCAAACTGTAACGGAAACAAGCTACCATGCCTGACTCCAATCACTTTTGCAACCTTGGAATCTTTGGGATGAATATAGACTTTTCCCCTCTCAAAGGTCACAATGTAACCCTTGTCTTCCAAAGCAGAAACCGAGATTAAATTCTTTGTCATGCTAGGGACATACAACACATCCTCCACCAACAAAGTTTTTCCAGACTCCTGAAACTTGACAGTGCCAATACCAGTTTCATGGTAATTTGGCATTAGTCTCCGAGCTCAATATAGAAATCCAAAATTTCTCCTCCAACTTGGTGAAACATCTTCGGCCATGTGGCGAGAAACAATATACCATACCCCTCGCTGGCAATTGAACTTGAGAGACAAAAGTACGAGTGAAAACTCATTCTCAAATCGCGATGCAAACTCGCCCACCTTCTACTATAGTAGCAAAGAAATTGCTTCTTTGCTTGTCCTTAGTTTTTCTTATCTCGACATTGGATCGCATAGTGACCTATCCTATGGCAAGAAAATATTTAATCTTGCTTAGATCTTTCTTCTTCCCACTCTTGGAAGAAGAACCTTCCGATTGCTCTTTATTGGACTTCTTCTTACCCTTGCTTGCAAGAGCAAGATTTTCTTCATCTTGAACCTTCTTTGTCTGATCTCCTCGATGAGCAGCTTCACGGATCTCCTCCTGAAAAAAATCATCCCAAAGTCTTGCCCAATCCGGTAGCCGATCTCTGCCGACAACACACTTGACAAACACTTCCCAGTGCTTTGAAAAACCATTCAAGGCTATATGCACCAACTCATCTTCTTTAATTGTCTCTCCAACAGTAGCAAGCTCATCCCTGACCTGTGTCAGCTTGGACAAGTAGGAGGTCACACTCTCGCCTTTGGACATCTTGGTATTATGCAATTTTTCCTTGAGCATCATCTTACGATTCTGATAGCTGCTCTGATAAAGTTTTGTGAGTGTATCCCACATCTCCTTGGCAGTGTCTTTCCCAGATAAATGAGGAATTAAATGATCTCTTACTCCATCCAAGATAATCCTCTAAGCCTTGGCCTCTTTGACTTCATGCGAATCTAAGGCAACAAGATCATTTGTTGGTGGAGTCACTTATGTGCTAGCATAGATCCACAACCTGTTCTCCTTGAGAACAAATGTAATCTCGAACCTTCCACTGCAAGAAGTTTGACGACTGAAACCGTCTCTCAGATCGAACACCGTTGCCATAGCCACAAAAGATCTGGAGACGAAAATCTGATGACTTTTTTTTTTCTTGAAATCTGCGTTACAAATCTTGGCTTCATATTCAGAGTTTAGAGCTCTGATACCATGTTAATTTCTATAACCCAGCAATAGATTAATTGCACAATAAATTCACAAAAATAAATTTGATTTATAACAATTAACACAACTGGGTTAATTAACAACTAATAATAGCGGAAGCAAAAATAACATGAAGCCAACACAAAAAGACAATAACACAGATATACCCAGGAAACCCCAATGCGGGGAAAAACTTGCAAATGTTGGATCTTCTATTCAGCCTAACAACAAACTTTTCTTTCGAAAATACAATATGAGTTTGCTACAACAATCTTACTTTTATAGAGCCTAGCTGCTTTACTTAGCGTGCAAGGAAAGAATCTTTCCTTGCTTTCTTTGGCTTTAATTACACATAAAATCATTCTTGGATTTATCTTATCCTCACAAACTCGGAAACATTCTATTAAAGAATAAAAACTACTGTTGCTGAAAATCCAACTCGAATTGCTTTAAAGCATATCTAATCTTGAGTTGCTTTAAAATGATTTAAAGCATATCCAACTCAAGTTGCTTTAAAAAACAAATCCATATCCCACCTTTCGAGCTACAAAAATCAGCGACTTACAAAGATAAATTATTAATAGATTGACATATATAGTTTCTTCCATTCAACAATGGCTTCAGAAGCTTCAAATTTCAATTAAAAAAAGCCTAAATTTCTATTAGCCAAGAGATATAATGCAAGCTCCTTCAATTTTTGTTTGGAAAGAAAACCTATTTGAACCTATGGTTTTGAAAACATTTTCTTCTTCATTTAAAAAAATACAAATCCTCTAAGACATAGTTTCTTAAATTTGAATACTTTGTTTTTAATTGAGTGTTCCTTGTCGAGGATGTCATTGTTATAAATGTGCCTCTTCAAGAGTTGTTTTTTTAAAACATGTAATTTAAGTTACACAAACAAACCTTAGACACGTCTAATTTAATGTATACAATGTCTCTCTTGATTTGTATTAGGTTGCTTAAATATTAATATATTTAGCATCATAAATAGTAATTTTTAAAATGGTCGATAACAGTTTAATCGAACCAGTGCTATATTCAATTTGTCAAAATTTTAAAAATCAAAATTGTCCTACCAGCATTTGGCAAGAACTCCGCAGCGCGGTCTTGTTTGAAAAGTACTCGTTAATACATAATACATTTAAACCACCAATATTTTATTTTGAAAAAAGTACTTGCCTTTAGTGAAGGCCCCAAAAACGACACAAACCTCCTAAACCAATCAGATTGTCAATAATTAATTTTGAAAATATTTTTTGTTAAAAAATGGCATCTTAACTATTGATAAGATTTGAAAACACAAATATTTGTCTCATAGTGAAAATTCTCACATTTCATTGTTAACATGTACACAGATTATTTGTCTTGTTAAACGATTTGGAATGCTCCTTTTGTCGAAGGTACTAAAAATTTGCTTTCACTAAATGACAAGAAACTCATAAAATGGATTTCTTCACCTTCTTATGTATTTGTTAAGACTGTTTTTTCTCAATAAATTGTCAAATTAAGGTTTAATTGGCTTTTGCTATTTATGTCCAATGATGTAGTATTGTTATTTTCAACCGGGGCATTGTGTTGTATTCCATAACTGGAGTAGTATGCTCTATTTTGTGTTGCTGCTATTGCTCGAGGAGAGGACCCAATAGTTGTGCACCCTAACTTCGCGCTTCTCAAAATCCTATACGGAAATTTCAAATCACTCCCATTTTTTTACAGCAGCTTACTTGGCAAGTCCCCTACTTATAACTTTCGTTTTAGGGCCACATCATCAAATATGATACCACATCAGCATGCTTTTTGTCAAGGTATCCAAAAAGGCCCAAAAAAAAGTGAGACCAATACTTGTGCATTCACAACATGGGTAGTTGAGCACTGATGTGACATCACATGATTGGTTGCTTTTTAAATGAAAGGAATACATTTTGTTTAATCATGGGTAGTCAAGTCACAACTATTAGACATTATATAAACAACTACTATCACAACTATTGAAACATGCTCAACTATTCCTCTCCCCTATTAGAATCACTGTTATGCTAACTGCTTACTTACAGCTGGATTATTGTGTATAAGTTTAACTGAATCTGTATGATGTTGATGGAACTACAAATTTTAGTTCTTTTTCTTTCTCAATCTTTCTTTTAACTATATTCAATTAAAAAAAAATCGCTAGTTGACTTCATTGAAGAGTCTCGTCTTACAAGAATGCTCTGTTTAGTGTGATCCTGCTACAAATCACTTCTTCTTTTTATGTTTATTCTGCACTAGATTTGTATAAAGATAATCAAGCTACGAGTACGGTGACCACCGTGGTAGTGATTATCCTGAGCATTATGGGAATATATTTCAGCGAAGGGCCGCTAAATTAGCTAGTAGTGGGTATGTTACCATGCATAGTGTGGCATTTAAAGGACCCCTAAATTGGCTATTTGAAGTGAGACAGACTATTTCCAGCAATCATCGGATGACATCGTTTGATCGAGGACGATGCAAGACGATCGAACGCTCCTTCGATTTTTACTATTGCCTCAAATTTCGCTGTTTTATATTCCTGTTGACTGTATTTTCGTTTTATCTTCTTACCGACCTATAATCCCGACCTCGTATCATTAATGCATAGAGATCAGTCTGTACAAACAGGCCTGGAATTTGATGGTCTATTTGACCATTTTTTGCATTTTGGACCGTATATTACAACCTAAAAATTTATTAGACTGTATCATTTGACTTGCTACATTTTTATATAACCGTAAATATGACACTTCAAATTATTATTAAACTGTAAAAAATGATTGTAGGCATATATATATATATATATATATATATATATATATAATAATGTTTATGATAAAAATATAAATTAGTTATAATTGGAAATTGGAATAATTTTTTCTAATTCCCCACTTTATATGAATATAATTCATTTTTAACTTTTTGAATATTTCAACAAGATTTATTTTCTACATAATTTAGAAACTTCTTGTTACAATTAACAATAAATTTAAGATTTAAGATTTATTTCTAATTATGAATATTTTCTAAATTTACAATTTTTTAATATATATATATAGGATATTCTTATGAATAACAACATAGTACAAATTTTCATTGTATTTTCAAAGCATTTATTTTATAGCATTTTGTGTATAGTGACTCTTAGCTTTGATTTTATTGGTGAGCATGTTGAAACCTTTTTTTCCTTTTACAAATAATTTATGGTTTTAGATAGATGAATTTAAGATTAAACTATAAAAAAATTTGAACAATAGCAGGTAATTTCACTTTATAGCATTGTTTTTTCAATAACATTTATTTTACTTGTGTTTTATTGGTGAGCATGTTGAAATTTTAGATAATGAGTTGAATAAGGATTAAACTATTTTGAATTTTATATATTTATTTCTGAATAGGTTTGAAATTGATGTTTAAATATGATTTTAGATATTTACACATATGAAATCAATAAATTAATTTATATAGTCAAAATAGTAATACAATTTACAAATTAGAGAATAAATATATGGAAAAAAAATCATATTGTGCAATATAATTATTCTTAATCTAATACTCTATGCATTGTCAAATGTGAAATTAAGCATATATATAATTATTTAATTATCAATAATAAAATTTATTATATGCAATTGATTTACACTGAGTGCATGCATAGTTTCTAAAATTTGTAAATTTCTAACATAATTATTTTATAAAATAATATTTCTATAGATTACTAATATATTGATTTTTAGATAATTTCCAAAATATTTTTGATACCAAATATTTTCATAAAACGTGAAATGACCGCATTTAAATGAACAAACCGCCACAAAATTTTCATATGACAAAAAGGGTGGCCATCAAATTCCAAAGTCCAGGTCGAGAGCGAAATGTAGCCAATTACTGGTTTCGTTAGCATTTAGGGCTTTCTCGTTGAATAAAAGCGACAACACATCGAAGAATACAATTCACTCAGACGGATGTTAAGATTTATTAGGTTGTAGAAGCTTGCTTTACATAGCTCTGTTTGTTTGAACAGACTCCTCGGCCTCGCTCTCCCATTTTGTAACGGTGGTTTTGTTACTTGATTCAATAATAGTACTCCATTTTGTGTATTTCTCAGCCTTTATTCATAATTTTGAGCTTCGCATAATAATAACATGGTATCGTGAGCACAACCGTTAGAGTTTGTTGAATCTAAAGCTACCAAGAGAAGTATCGTAGTGCTGACAGATGGCCTCATTCTGCAAGAGATCCCTCAGCGATAGTAGAACGATTTGATGGCATTGATTTAATTCCAAGCTCAGATGATGTTAAGTAAATAAGGACCTACTCAATATAGTTGAAGGCACTGAGACTAAGCCCACACAAGATGCAAATTTGATTAGTAAGTGGGAGTCAAAGGAAGGTAAGGCTTGGTCTTGTATACTTTTAAGTTTGAGTGATAATGTGCTTTTGCATGTAAGTGAGGCAAAAACAGCAAAGGATGCTTGGGATCAGTTGATTAAATTATATGAATCAAATGATGTTAGCACAAGACTATATCTTTGAAGAAAGTTTTTTCAGTTAAAAATGCAGGAATCACAAAAGATATCAGACCACACAAACCAGTTTAAATCTCTAAAAAATCAACTGGCAGCATGTGGGTCGGTAATTGCAGACGAAGATGTTGTTATGACACTTCTTGGGAGTTTGCCAGAATCCTATTCTGGAGTGGTAGTAGCACTGAGCACTCAAGCTAAGCTGGATTTGTCTACTGTAATAGCAACACTACTTCAAGAAGAAATCAGAAGGAAAGATGCGGGTTTAATTGTTGAGAACCCTACAACCAAGTGTTTTCAGCAACAAACAAGGGCAAAGCAAAAAAGAAGAGTGAAAGCAAATTTCATCCCTCTCAGTCCAATGTCTCAAAGAATGGTAAAGACACAAAGGAGGAGAAAAAGAAGGGAAATTGTTTTCACTGTGGGGCTCCTGGAAATTTTAAAAAACAATGCAAAAAGTGGTTAGCATGGGTAGAAGATGTAAAGAAAAGTAAGGCAGTTGAAGCTAACATAACTTCAAGCAATGATGAAGAACAATTGTTTTCAGTTATCACATCCCCAAATTTTGATGTTTCGAAGTGTTGGTATTTAGATTCAGGAGCAACTCAACATATGACACCTCAAAAAGGTTGGTTTACATCTTACAAAGATGCACCCAAAGGGAAGACTGTCAATCTTGGAGATGACAGCAAGCTTGAGATGATAGGAGTTGGAAATGTCTCACTGAACATGCCAGATGGTGCACATAAGAAAATCCAAGATGTGTGGTATGTCCCTGCTCTAGCAAAAAGTCTTTTATCAGTAAGTAAGATTACCAATGCTGGAATATTTGCACAATTTGACAGCAAAGTGTGTGTTCTAAAAAATGAGGAAGGAGTTACTATTGCTAAGGGAGTAAGAGATGGCAATTTGTACTATAAGTTATGTGCAATAGTACTTGAAGTGGTGTTGACAACAACAGATACTGAAAAATCAGATTCGGTGCTTTGGCATCATAGATTTGGACATGCAAATACACATTCCCTTAGGTATTGAAAAGGGAGCAACTTGTAGAGGATTTAAATATGCCTCTGCCAATTAAGTTGGGAGTGTGTGAAGGTTGTTGTTTGGGCAAACAACATAGATTCCCCTTCTCAAAGAAAGGAGCAACAAGAGCTAATGAGCAAATGGAACTCATACATTCAGATATTTGCGGTCCAGTGCAAACAATGTCACACAAAGGGGCAAGGTATTTTATTACCTTTATTGACAATTTCTCTAGAATGACCTTTGTTTATTTTCTCAAAAATAAATCATGTGCATTAGAAATGTTTAAGATTTTTAAAGCATTTGGTGAGAAGCAGTCAGGAAAACCTTTGAAACGACTTAGATGTGATAATGGGGGTGAATATACTTCAAATGCTTTCAAAATTTTATGTGCAAAGGAAGGGATCAAACTTGAGTACACTGTTCCTTATTCACCACAACAGAACGGTGTGGCAGAAAGAAAGAACAGGACTCTAGTTGAAAGTGCTAGATGCATGCTTAAAAGTAGTAGATTATCCAATATTTTTTGGGCTGAAGTAGTTTCTATTGCAGCATATTTACAAAACAGGCTGCCTACTATTGCATTGCATAAGAAGACACCTTATGAGGCATGGCATGCAAGCAAGCCAAGTGTTAGTGATTTGAGAATTTTTGGTTGCTTAGCATATGCACACATACCAGATCAAGAACGAAGGAAGCTAGATGATAAGAGCAAGAAATATATAATGGTTGGATATACTGTCAATTCAAAAGGATACAGAATTTATGATCCTATAACATATGAAATTCTAATAAGAAGGGACATCATTTTTGATGAAAAATCGGTTTTGCACAAATCAACAGAGATGCAAAATGCAAAGGATTCAGAAATAAGGCTCTATGATCTCGGATCTGATGAAGAATCTGAACATAAGGATTCTACTCCAGCAAGACCATTACAAGTTGCAGCCACACAGCCCACAGCAGAAGTACAAGAAGAGCAACAATTGCGAAGATCAACAAGACAATGAAAGCCCACTCAAAAAGCATTAGAATCATATGCACTTCATGTAGAAATTGACGAACTACTCAGTGTCCAAGAAGCACATGAAAGCATTAATGCAGCAGACTGGAAGAAAGCAATGGACATTGAATATCAATCACTCATAAAAAATTAGACTTGGGAACTCACAAGTCTTTCACCCGGAAGAAAAGTAATTGGGTGTAAATGGTTATTCAAGAAGAAGTATAAGTTAGATGGATCAATAGACCGCTACAAGGCTCGTTTGGTGGCAAAAGGTTACAGTCCCAAATTGCAGGTTTGGATTATCATGACACATTCTCACCTGTAGTCAAGATAACATCCATAAGAGTTTTGTTAGCAATTGCAACAACCTTGGATCTTCATGTGCATCAGTTAGATATAAAAATAGCATTTTTACATGGTTTCTTAAAGGAAGAAGTTTATATGGAACAACCGGAAGACTACATACAAGAGGGAAAAGAACAGTTGGTATGTAAGTTGCATAAGACATTGTATGGACTGAAACAATCCTCAAGAGCATGGTATGAACGTATTCATGGGTTTCTCCAAAATGAAGGATACATGAGTTGCAATGCTGATTCAAATGTCTACATCAAACATATTGGTGAGTTGGTGATCATTTTAGCCTTATATGTAGATGACACCATCACTTTGAGTAATGATCTTAAGATGTTAGACTTGTTTAAATCTCAATTAGCTACAGAATTTGAAATGACCAGCTATGGTGAGATACATTATTGCTTGGGCATTCAAATATTAAGAGATAGGGAAAAGAAGCAAATCCATCTTAATCAAGAGAGGTACATTAGGAACATTCTTAAGAAATTTGGGATGGAAGATTGCAAGCCAATAAGCACTCCAATGGAAGTAGGTAAGAAACTTTCACTGGAAATGTGTCCCAAAACACAAGAGGAAGAAAGTTATATGAGTACAGTTTTGTATCAAAACGTTGTCGGGAGTCTAATGTATGCAATGGTTTCTAGCAAACCTGATATTGCACACATTGTAAGCATGGTGTGCCAATTTTCTAGCAATCCTAGACCACAACATTGGGCAGCAGTTAAAAGAATTTTTAGATATCTTCAAGGAACAACTAATCACAGGATTACATTCAATGGGAGTTCAGAAAAATCTTTGCAACTTACAGGTTATTGTGATGCAGATTGGGCAAGGGACATTGATAGCAAGAGATCAACTTCAGGTTTTTGTTTTATCCTTAGTGGAGGCGTAGTTTCGTGGGCAAGTAAGAAACAACCAACTGTTTCTCTCTCCAGCACAGAAGCAGAATATATAGCAGCATGTCAAGCCGCAAAAGAATTGATTTGGTTGAGAAAATTATTGCAGAACATTGGGGTTACTCAAACCCAACCAACAGTGTTAAAGTGTGATAGCCAAAGTTGCATAGCCATCACAAAGCATTCAAAGTATCACAGAAGGGTTAAACATTTAGGGGTACAATACCATTTCATCTGTGAACAAATTGAGGAGAACAATATTTAAATGGAATACTGCACAACTGAAATGATGGTGGCAGATGCATTAACAAAGGCATTACCAAGAATCAAATTTGAATTTTGCAAAGAAGGATTCAATGTAATACAGCCTGATTGACAAATATTTGGCTAAGTGGGAGTGTCAAATATGTATGAAATGTAGCCGAATATTTAGGGTTTTCTGTTAGCATTTAGGGCTTTCTGTTGAATAAAAGACAGCACATCAGAAGAATACAATTCACTTGTATACGTGTTGTTAAGATTTGTTTAGCTATAGAAGTTTGCTTCTTTATAGCATAGTCAGTGTTTGTTTTTGAACAGGACTCTGTCTCCCTGTTCTCCTATTTGTAACGATGGTTTTTGTTACTTGATTCAATAATAGAAAGTACTCCATTTTGTGTATTTCTCTACCTTTTATTCATAATTATGAGTTTCAGATAATAATAACACAGTCAAGTTATTATTAAATGTGTGTGCTCTGCAAATCTTGTCTAGCATCTATAAAGGCATGACAGTCACCAACAAAACGTCACATTCTCATTGAATGAATGTTTTTAATATTGTCCACAAGACCATCAGCCTATGGGACCTAGAGTTTGATCTTTAACCATTAAACTATGGTATGAGGAGTAGAGCATATATATGATGGTCATGAAACTGACGTTTAGGTATTGTGCAACTTTGGACAATTCTCAAGTCCACAAACGCCACTGTGAAATGACTCAATAATGTTGTAGAATAGATAGGATAGCTACGGGAGAACACCATCGACTGCAAGGAAACGAATAGCTACTTGACACACCAGGAATAGTCTGGTCATATCAAAGTAGAAAGAAGTCCCCAGTTCGACCAAACATCAGTTCATAATAAATTCATCTCATGCATTCGCCGGCAAGGCGGGCCAAGGCCTTTACGCGTTGTATGTCAGATGACGCTTTTACCTTCGTTTGACAACTCTAAGTTGTCAATCACAAACATTCAACAAAGCATTTCGTATCCCATCACAAAGAATTTAAATTCAATTTATCGTGAATCCTCGTGTAATAAATCAAGCTCTTTTCAATATGTGTTTGTCTTTTTATCTCTCTTTGTATATCCCTTTCGTCTCCTCTCTTCCTCTTCACCTCTCTATCTCTCCCTCTTTATATCCCCCTCTCCCTTTCTCTCTATTATAAACATAACATGAGCCTATTGGTAATGGAGCCTAATTATCTTTCTCATTCAAAGAATTTGTTTCAATCGTGTAAGATCCCTATAAGAGGATTCATAGTTGATTTGAAGCTATCACTTCTCATTGAGACCTTTGTTGCACAAACATCATTTGCTAAATAGCCTACCAATCAACCTTGTGTATTGCACAAATGTATGAAAAATAAACTCTTTTTTTTCCTAATTAACCTTCCACACCTCTTCGGCGTACCCATTGCACACCAAGATGCAATCGCTAGTAGTAGGTATGTTATCGTGGATAGTGTAACATTTAATCAATATTTGTGAGTTCTCTGTGAATCATTTAAATTTATCAACAGATCTTCGTTAAATTTAAAGATCATAATTATTTACACATCATTAATAACAATCCATTTACATGTCATTGATAACAACCCGTTTTGAATAAAATACCTCGTATTATTTAAGTATAACAATCAATTTTGAATAGAGTAGCTCGTTAACATTTAAGTATACCAACCCATTTTGAAGTATCTCATTTAAGTATACCAACCCCTTTTAAATAGAGTAGCTCTTTAACATTTAAGTATACCAACCCATTTTGAATAGAGTATCTCATTTAAGTATACCAACCCCTTTTAAATAGAGTAGCTCTTAATATTTAAGTAGAATACCTCTTCAACTGTTCTGCACTCAACACACATTGTACCCTGTTATTGTACCTTATTAATAACTCTTGCTTGTCACAACTGATATTTAAGTAGAATACCTCTTCAACTATTCTGCACTCGACATACATTGTACCCTGTTATTGTACCTTATTAATAACTCTTGCTTGTCACAACTGAGATTTGGTAAAACTATTATTTCCTCATAAAATCGCCACAACAATTTAGTTAGCTTAATGAGTCTCCTCTTACAAATATGATCTGTTTAGTGTGATCCTGCCGCAAATCACTTCTTGCTTTTATTGTTTATTTTACACTAGATTTGTATAAAGATAGTCAAGCCATGGAGATAGTTGGCTTGAGTATGGTGGCCACCGTGGTAGTGATTATACTGAGCATTATGGGAATACATTTCTGGAAAGGGCCTCTAAATTGGCCAGTAGTAGGTATGATACCGTGGCTAGTGTGGCATTTAAGCAATATTTATGAGCAGGGGGCCAAATTGGTAGTGGAGAATGGTGGAACTTTCATAGTTAGAGGCCCCTGGTTGTGCGGAAGCAATCTGTTCGAAGTAGTCACATCTAGTCCCCCTAATTTAGAGTATATTCTCAAGGCTGATCTAAGCAACTTCCCTAAAGGCCCCTACTTCAAAGAAGTATTTTTTGACATATTTGGCCACGGTTTATTTAACTCAGATGATGAACTGTGGAAGCGCCAGCGAAAGCCCGCGGCAATGGCAGTAAGCAGCAGCAAATTCAGAGAAAGGTATTTAAGTCTGGTGCAGAAATCTCTGCAGCAGAAGCTTTTGCCACTTCTTGAAGAAGTAAAAGAGAAGGAAGCTTCGGTTGATCTGCAACGGGTACTCCTTGAGTTGACTATGGATAATATTTGTATGGCTGTTTTTGGGAGGGAACTAGGAAGTGAAACTTTTGCTTCGGCCTTTGATGAAGTTACTGAATGCTGCATTTATCGTTTTCTCTGCCCTTCATTTATATGGAAGGTTTTGAGATTTCTCAACGTGGGTTTTGAGAAGAGATTGAACACAGCTCAAGCAATAGTACGAGACTCTGTAGCAGAGATGGTGAAGAATAAAGTGAAGGAGCTGGAGGAAGG
>VDFB02239101.1:0-22696 GCA_007258455.2 Sequoia sempervirens | reverse complement strand
AGATCAATAACATCTGGGGATAAAAGGTTATGTTATGCTTAATTGATTGTTCAAAATAGATGTTTTCAAGGTGTTGGCTAATATGAATGCTTTTGTGATCCATTGTCCTGACTATGCCCTTGCTTGCAGAATATATGGAATTGGGTGCAGGACCTTCAAGGGAATCCATCGAGAGGGACAAAGGGAAGAAGTTAGGAAGAACCCCTCGGGGGAAAGAGGACAAGGACCAGATGAAATACCAATTTCAGGGTGAGCCTCTCCACTCAAAAGTCACCAAAGATTGGAAGGAGATCACTGACACCAACATAGGCCAAGTTGATATTAATAAATTCACGCAGAGGGTTAGAGTCAATCCAATGACAAAGAATGCAAGATTGATAAGATAGAGTGGAATAGTGAAGGCTGCTGGATTCCCTCTATCCCTCGTGGCTCCCGAGTTGGTCATGGCTTGTCGGGAGGCATATCAAGCTGACACAAGAATGATCATTGATAGAGAAGGCAATGTCCTCGCCAACATGTCACCTAAAGGGATCACAAAGACCTTCCATATTCCCACATTTCAAGAGATGGAGGTCCCCACCATAGAAGAATGCCAAGCACCATGGGATGATATTTGACAGGCTGTAAGAAGTCAATAAATCTGCATTGGCTCAAGGAAAGGCGGGGCAGCACTGTGAAGGTTCCTCAAGAACTCTTCTGCAGCAATTTCCATGAAGATTACCACGACTTGGTGACCATGTTGAGTAGGGCTATGGGTCTTCCTACAGCCGCCTACTTTCAGGAATAGATGGTATACTTCATTTAGCAGATTCTTCATGGAAACGAGGATGTCACCACAAAGACTTCATTTTACTCGGGAGGAATCATAAGCAACTGCTTCCATGAACAGTTTTTCAACGTAAAGAAAAGCTCCAAGTTCTATATGACTTCCTATCTCATCTATTCCTTGGCGGATCGGAGGTAGTACAACGGGTTGTTTGTGGCACCCGATTAGGAGCAGGGGTGAAGACTCAAATCCTATGATAGGTATCTGCAACTCCAATATTGAAACTTCAAAAGGGAATACTATAGAGTAAACGACACCTTCATTGGCCATATTATCAGAATGATTGCCAGAGACTTTGAGAGGAGGGTCTCCCACAATGCTAGGGCATTATTGAAATAGTATGCATTTCTTTTCATCCAATATCTGAAGTTCACATACATCCATGCCTAGGGCTTCACTGAAAGGCCAAATAGGTTGCCTCGATACCCCAATGACCGAATTATCCCTTTGGAGCTTTCTCAGCAACTCCAACACCTGCAGGAAATATTCAATAGCAAATACTGACTACCCTTGGCCAGGGCATGTACTGACTACAAACTTCCCAGTGTGCTGGTAACTCCAAGAAAGAGCTGAACGATTACCACTTCTACCTACACACTACTCGCCCACAGATGGACCCATATGGCCATGTCAGAAAAGCGCTAGGGCCAGCGTATGCCCATCTTCACCACATTGAGGATTTCTGGGCTAACTGCCAGGATGATAAAGAGGCAATGCCGCATGTTCATGTGAATGATCAGATAATTGGGTGGCGAGGGTGCGTACCTATTCCCCATACCGCACTAAAGCCTATAAGCGACGCAGGCCACCATAATGCATCCTAGGTGCCCTGTAGTTGCCAATCTTCCAATACCAACAATAGACTGGGATGAACAGGAGGTTGATGACCTAGATACCATAACCCAGCCAATCTTGGTTCGTACCAAGGAGTGGATGGATGGGCAGGTAGCTCAGTTAAAGTGGCAAAGAATAATTTTGACTTATGAAGGGCTCAAAAGTGAGCCAAGTGCCATAGAGAATGTTGTTGCCACCACTTCAACTAGTGGGACCTCCAAGTCTCCTCTGATCACTAGATCCAAAAAGAGAAAAGGGATATAAATCAAATAGTCTCCAGACCCCAAGGTCTATGCAAGGAAAGAAGCGTGAGGCTCACCTCCCAAAAGGCTCAAATAGATAGGGAGCACCGCGGAACAACCCTCAACCCAAGAGGAGGAAGCAAAGGGTATGGATCAATTGGAGCCTCTCTTGGCTCTCCCTGCCCCTCCTGTTGCACCACCCACCTCACTAGCTATGGTTGCTGCATCCCTGCCAGTAGTGGACATTTCTGTCCATCTTGCCCCTTCGCCTCCAACTGAGTCTGTAATAGTTATTGACTCCTCTTCCACCATTACTACTCCCCCTTCCTCCACTGCCATGTCACCAATCACATCACTCCCTCTAGCAACAATACCAACACCTATTCCCACTGCCACCATGCCCGAGGCTCTCTCAAGACACATGCAAAACCTTCCCCCTAAGCTCTCCCAGATCCTAATGGATCCAACTCTCCAAGCAGCCCTTGCACAAGTCCTCGCTACTGCTCAGCCTTCACAACCACCAATGGGGCCGCCAGGTATGGAGGCCACCATGCTAATCTCTAAGGAGTGGGAGGAACGAGAGCGGGAAGCCTCGAAGCCTATTGAGGAGGAGGCTGATGAGTACCATGAGCACCCAGAGTACGAACACTGAACCATTGACAGGGTGGCTTATGAGGAGGAGGGAACGGGCTCTTCTGAGAGTGGGGATGAGGAAGATAGCTCCGGTGCCAAGGTAATCATACAAACCTTTGACGATGACCTTGAGGAGGAGATGGCACAACAACTGAAAGACACTGAGGCAGAGGTAGAAGGGTCACCTCATGATGAAGAGGGGCAGCCACCAGAAAAATAGTAGCAAGAGGATTTACCTGAGGCTGGAACCCATGTTGTCAGAAGACCTAAGGCTTAGTATACTAAGGAAAGGAAGGAAGAAAAAATAGCAAGAAGAGAGAGTTTTGTACAGCAACTATCCACCGGGTTGCCTATCAGACGTTTCGTGTTTGTCTATGAATCTGATGAGGAGGAGGAAGATGCTACCAGGGAGAAAGAAAAATCCCCAGAAGAAAAAGGAGTGGAAATCTTGGCCTTGACTAAGAAGGGCGAAGGTGACCACAATTCACCCAAGGAAAAATTTGTTGTACCTGAGTGGTTAGAGAGGTAGCTTGAAACAAAAACCCCTATGCTGAAGGACCCAAGGGAGAGGTTAGAGTCCATCTTGGCTCGAGCCCAAACCACGACAAAAAAGGAGAAGAAGCCCAAGGTCTGATCAAGGGTAACGATGGATGCTTTCGGGTCTCGAGCGACACAAATAGCAATGCCTATGATTGGCCAGGCTAGGGTGAGTTACAATATCTCCACCATCAACTTGGGGACCACCACCAAAGAGCAGAAAGTCAAGCACCTTGAGGAGTCAGTGGCTACGATGGTGCATCTGATAAAGCAAGATAAGATCTCGAAGGATGAGCTCAAGGCATAGGTCGCGGCCTTAAAAAATTACATACAACAATGGTCTTCAGTAGACGACCTGCCTACCACATCCACGACCGCACCTCAGCTGCTATCCAAGGAGAAGATCGATAAGATGGAAAGGAGAAAAAACTTGGAGAAGACCATAGAGGACTGGTTCCAATGAGTCTTATACGTCAAAAACATGGGAATTAGCCAGGCTGTGCGAACATCCAACAAGTTCTTAGACCTATTGCAGTCTCTGGAAGGCACAAGGAAGCTCTGCACCAACTTCCCCATGACCTATGACTCCACCTTTCTGAGGATCCAGGCTATCCTTCAGTTGCCAGAAGCCACATGGGAGAAGGAGCTTGCATTTAAGAAAGACGATCACTGGCTGATGGATGTGTGGCGACGAGAATTTGATAACCGAAAATAGAGGTTGGAACAAATCATGAGCAAGGTGGATTCGAACATTGAATGGATCAAGGAAATTAGGGTAGAGTGTGCTCGTTATCTCAAGCTAATGACGGAGTACGACATGCCCTTGGTGCAAATGGATCCGGAGAAGATCAAGCCCTACTTCCAGAAGACGATGGAGGACAGGATGTCTAGTGAAATCACGGTGGAGTTCATGAGTTTGTCCACCCATGCCTTCGATCAACTAGAGCTATTCAAGGACCAAGGCTCAAAGTATGATGAAGATTGGAAAAGGTTGGAGGATAATGCAAAGGAATGGAGCTACCAGGCGCTGCGATATGAAATCATTGAAATGAACAAGCTCCAGGCGGTCATCCTCAAGTTCATAGAATACACCACTTCTAAAAGGTAGGAGGATAGCCCCATCAAGGATTAAGAACTCCCTAAAGAGTAGCTACAGTGAAAACAACAATTGGCTAAAGGACAAAAGTGCTATAGTGTCGTCGGCAAGAGGACGAAATAGGGAAAAGATAAAATGTAATTTTAAATTGTGATATATTGGGGGGTAGGTGAAACCCTATTTTGTAATGAATCTTGGCCACACAATAAGAATTAATCTTGGCCATTCATTGAATCTTTTGGGCACTATAAATAGAGCTCTCCTCTCATTTGTAAAGAGAGTTGAGTTGTTGTAAAGACATGCTGCAAAAATTTATAAAGAAAAGACATTGACTTGGTGCATTTTCTGAGTTTCTCACATGTTGCTTGATTCAATCTCCATTGTTAGATGTTTGACTTAGACTTTATTGCTTTTCTAGTTAGTTGTTTCTTGCTTTAGTAAATTTTAGGAATGTTGTCTCGTGATCATAAAAACTCCTGTTGATAACTTCTCACCATACTTTTGCTGTTTGTTGATGGTAGACAGATGCAAGTTGAATGAATTCAAAGCCGTTCTAAAACATCTTATCTTTGATTCATGCATGTACATGGTGAATGAAGGAAAAGCATTTGTAGACCTTAGAAGATAGCACAATTTCCACGATACTGTGAAATCTCTAGTTAAGTGGGATATTGTTTTAAGAGGTTGTCCATTGTAGGAACTCCATTGTCACTATTCACAGTTGATTGCAGATTTAGGAACTTTCCCTCTTCCTTTCCTTCTTTTCTTTTTTAAATGACTGACCTATGCTAAGGTTCATTGCACATTGTAAAGCCAAATCAAATGACAAAATGGAGTCCAAGACCGCTATTTGAACCTACGTACCAATGGTATCAACTCTCCCATCCTAAGAACTTTATTTCAAGATCCAACTTCTCTTACTTTGTAACTCATCCGTGAAGTCCGCCATGGATTCCCGCAAATCACATCAAACAATCAGATATTCCAAGCACCGCCAAGACCGGCTGAGACCTTGGATAGTGTTCTCAGAATCGATTGTAAGATTTTCTTTTCAAGAGAGGTAGTGCACCCACGCGATCACCGGTGAAAGTTGAGAAGTGCATAAAACACCATCAACACTAAGTTCTATGCTATTGATGTGATTTTGTGCATGTCAAACATATTCTACTCTACTTTAGAGGTAACTTTCCATGTATTTGACCTATTTTTATACACTTCTAAGTTATTATATAACAAATTTGATATATCTAACTACATTTATGATAAGTATCATAATACATATGATCAATTGAGTGTGGGAGATTAGTAGTTAATTTTGATTGGTTATTAATTTACTTGCATAGGAAAATCTTAGCAAATGCTCTCAAATAGCTTTTTGTGCCAAACAACATTGATACCAATCAATTACAAGTGTTTATAACACACATTTCATCTCCTCATTAGTAGTTACCAAAAAGGACCTTCCTTCTATTAATTTGTCTCAAAATAAATCCTTATCTATAGAAACTTTCAATCATAAATTTAAATATAAGAGAGCCATGATAGATGGTAGAATAGGATTAAACATTTACACCCTTTGTTTGGTAAAAAAAATTAATACTCTAATGGTTTCACTAAATCATAATAATATATTGCTATAAAGGCATATAATGATGTTGAGTGAGTCTAAAGGAATTATAAAGTTTCCGATCCAAGTTTCCCCACCATGGTAGACATTATTTATCAAGTCTTGGATGTTGGTCTTCATTATAACATCCTTCTTGATTACCTATTGATACATGCCATGTAGGTTGTATCATCCACATATTTTCAATGCCTAAAATTCTCTTACATTGGTAATAAAGTCATTATTTTTGGGGACCATAGTCCTTTTAAATATTTTACAAATATGGAAGGTATATATCAAAAATCAAATTAGGTTCCTAATAATCTAGATGTTTTATTCCGTTCATCTTATGTTGATCCATTAGTCTCTTCATAATTTTCACATAACACCACTCACAAGATTAAGGTCCAACTCAAGGAAAACGGATGTGGAGAATATAACATGAGACAATGTTTTTATATGGGAAAACTTCCATTATCACCAAAAAAAAAAGGAAAAAACTTCAAAAACATTGAGCTTTTATGAAAATATTAAGAAAATACTATAAAGATAAGTCTACTACCTACATAACTTTTTAACCTAATATATCTTTATCTATCTATCATTCAATCAATCTATATCTTGGAATTTGGCATGGTAATTAGTTTTGTATGTTGATTTTTTGGGACACTCATGCAATATGACCATTGAAAATACTTTCTTTGCATGCTTCAAGGTCACTTCTTGAATAAATAAATGCCCTTTGTATACTAGGTTATTAATACCTTTTATCTACTAGTATTATTATGTGTGAGGTCTTACCTCCTCACATATTCTAACATTTTTTTTGTAGGCTTTGTATGAGAAAGAAAAAATCATTTATATTTGTAGAGTCAAAGTCCATGCAAGGGATACAAATTCATCTTGGCTCTTGATACCTTGGTGCATAATATCCACTTGCTACATTAGAATATTATTTCTCTTTATATTATTTACAACATAAACAAAGAAAAAAGTATCTTTCTATTATCATAACATATCTATCTCGCATATCTCTAGCCATCTTATATTTTTTCCCATTATAGGCTTCACTTGTATTTGATCAATGGTATGATTTTCACCATTCACATTGATATATTTACTTCACACAAAAATATTACTCATAACACACATATCATCATAACATCATATCAAATCCATCATTGTTATAATCATAATTATAATAATAAACTTAATCACTAAATCATAATTAAAATATTAATCATTAAATTATAATCATAATTATAATAGTGAACTTAATTAAATCATAATAAAATCATATATATAGCATACAAAATCCCCCACCCTCTTTCTTTTCACCTAACCGGTTTCTGTGGGCCGCCTCGCTCAAGGCAAGGCTCCTCTTTTTTTAATCCGTAGCTTTTGCATGGTCGAGCATTACCCTTAAAGTTTCATCCTAAAATCGACCGTGGTTTCCCCTTATGGTTTTGTTGCCCTCCGTGGCCTGCGGGTTCCTTTGGGCCTTTCGGCTTTGGGCGGCTCCCCGGCCTCTCCCGGCCCTCGGCCTCCCGGGTTCCTTTTATCGGGTTTCATTCACGGGCGCTTCTCGGCGCTCTTCACGGAGTCTACCAAATGAAGCGTTGTTCGTGGTCTTCGGGATTTCCTACCCCGCTTCCTTCGGGTTCTCTGCCGAAGTCCGGCCCGACTTCCGCCCCGATCTCCGGCCCTCATGATTTGCGATCCTCCATCGGCCGCCCATCTCTCGGGCCCTCGGGCGTCTTTCGCCTCCGCCGTGCAAACCAAAAGCTCTCGGCGGCGAACTCCTGACGGCCGCCCGCCCTTCGGGCCCCCGGGTCTTGTTCGCCGCCGCCGTCGCAATGCAAAGCAAAATCTCACGGCAGTAAGCCCCCTGCGGCGCCCCGCCCTGCGGGCCCCGGTCACCCCTTCACCGCCGCCGTTCGAAGTCCTCGCAAAGTTTCGCGGCGGCCGTCATTTCGCGGCTTCCCGCCTACCAGATCCCGAAACCCTCGTCGCCGCCGCCGACCCAAATTTGAAACCGACTGAATTTTGGTGCGATCGTACGAGGCATTTAATGCACGCATTAATGGCGAGGGGTATATAAACCGTGGTCCCCAATGTCTTTTTCACTTTGCAAATTCGAGCAAATTGGAGCAGCAGTTGAATTGGAGCCCACTGCAGTCTGCATCAACACGATCATCGGCATCAACCTCACTCCGTCGACTCCACCAGTGGATCCCATCACCTACCCGCTTAGCGAGTTGCAGGTAGGCCATCCTCATTCACCCTCCCGCTGTTTTCAATCTTTTTGAGGATTCGGTTAAAAAGACCAATGAATTAAATGGCATAAAATTGAACAACCTCTAATCACGCTCCAAACCCACGTTTTAGAAATCCGCTAAACCCATCGCGTTGACCCCCGTGTCGATCCAGAACTCACCCGTTGCGCGGCTGTTCTTCACGCAGGGCGACCGGCCGCCTCGTGCCCGGTCCCCTCCTTCACCGCTCCATTTCGCGTATAGTTGCATGCCGGCAGCCACCTCCCTAGCCGGGCTCGGGTCATCGGGATTCCGTCCCCGGAATGCCCTTCGCGTTTTGCTGCATAAAATCTGACCTTGGCGGCGAAATCCAGTCCGCCTCCCGCCCTCTGGGTCTCGTCCTTTCCTTGGCCGTCTGAGGCTTGGTTAACCTTCGCCGGGCCCCAGCCCATCCTTCGCCGCCGCCGTCACCTGTGGGTTGTCGTAGCCTCCCGGCGGCCGTCCCCTTGCGTCCTCCCGTGGACCAGAGCCCGGTTTCCTCCTCGCCGTCGCCGCTGGGCTGCATTGCAAAATCTCTCGGCGGCGAACCTCCGTCGGCTCCCCGTCCTCCGGGCTCCAGTTTCCTCCTCGTTGCCGCCGTTCAAAATGATCTAATAACATGCGGTGGCCTTCGCTAATCGTCCTCCCGGCCTCCGGGTCCCGGTGATCCGAATGCCGTCTGGTCTAAATTGTTAAACGAAACCCGATGATGGCTGTCTTTTTGCTTCCCGGGTTCCGACCGTCGGACTTCCGCCTGATGACCGCCGCCGCCGACTTCCTTCGCCTGACTGCCTTCAGGCCTGAAACCTCCGGAGCTCCTCAAATCCACCCAAATCAATCCAAATTGAAAATCTAACTTCGACCCACATCCTAAATCATGCCGTTCTCCATCATGGACCCCTTAAAACATCAAAATTTGGCCAACGGGTGTCCCCGGGAGCTTTCGCTTGTGTATTCCCTTCCTGACAGCATTCCTGCTAGGGAAGTCCGGCCCTCCGGGCCCGGATTGCTCAATTGCTCTAAAATGAAATCGATATCATCTGAGGATTAAATTTATGATGTATTTGAATGATTATTTAGATGATATGCTCTTAATGCAGACTAACATTAACGTTTTCGGTGTTTTGTTGTGCTGACTTCGCCCTTTGCTTGCAGGATATATGGAATCGGCCGCAGGAACTTCAGGGGCCTCTACCGAAAAGGACAAGGGTAAGAAGTCTGGGAGGGCCGCTCATGGAAAGGATGATAAGGACCAAATGAAGTTTCAATTTTAGGGGGAATCGCTCCAGTCAAAGGTCTCGACTGACTGGAAAGAGATCTCGGATACCAATATCGGCCAGGTGGACATAGATGAGTTCACCCAGAGGGTCAAAGTGGACCCTAAAACAAAGAATGCCCGGTTGATACGCCAAAGTGGGATTGCCAAAGCTACCGGCTTCCCTCCCTCTCTGATAGCACCTGAACTGGTAATGGCTTGCCGAGAAGCCTACCAAACAGATACCAGAACAATCGTGGATAAGGAGGGGAATATCCTGGCCGACATGTCCCCGGCAGGAATCACAAAAATGTTCCACATTCCCACTTTCCTGCACATGCAGATCCCCACTTTGGAGCAGTGTCAGGTGGCATGGGATGCCAACCCATTGGGCTGCAAGAAGTCAATTAACATTTACTGGCTAAAGGAGAGACGGGGCAGCGCTGCAAAGGTTCCCCAAGAGCTGTTCCGCAGCGATTTTCAAGAAGACTATCATGACTTGGTAACCATGCTAAGCAGAGTCATGGGCCTCCCAGCAGCCGCCTACTTCCAGGAGTGGATGGCTTACTATATTGAGCAAATCATACGAGGAAACGAGGACGTGAAAACTAAGAGCTCGTTCGACTGGGGGAGTATTATCAGCAACTGCTTCCACGAGCAGTTCGTGAATGTCAAGAAAAGCAACAAGTTCTACATGACCTCGTACCTGGTGTACTCCTTGGCAGGTCAGAGACAGTATAGTGGACTCTTCACGGCGCCGAATGGGGATCACAAACGAGGGCTCAAGCCTTTTGACCGGTACCCTCAGCTACAATACCGCTACTTCAAGAAGGAGTACTGCCGGGTCAATGATGCCTTCATAGGCCACATTATCAGATTGGTGGCCGGGGACTTCGAGAGAAGGGTATCCCATAGCGCCAGGGCACTCCTGAAGGAGTATGCCTTCTTATACATTCAATTCCCCAAGTTCACTTACATCCGTGCCCAGGGATTCACGGAACGGCCGAACAAATTGCCGAGATACCCGAACGATAGGATCATTCTCCTGGAGCTTTCCCGGCAGCTCCAACATATTCAAATGGTCTTCGGCCAAAAACATGTAGCAGGGATCCCCTATCCCATGACCCTTGGCCAGGGCCTCTATCGACTGCAAACATCTCAATGCGCCGGCAACTCGGAAAAGGAACTCAAAGAATATAACTTTGAATGGTACACGGCTCGCCCACGGATGGACCCACATGGCCATGTTAGGAGGGCGCTAGGGCCAGCATACGCCCACAAGTACCATGTTGAAGATTTCTGGGCGGATTGTAAAGATGATAAGGAGGTCCGCCAGAGACACTACATGCGAATGACAGTGCAGTTTTTAAGGAGAGTACAACTGTTTCCGGTACCGGACCAACTTGAAGAGGATGAGTCCGCCCTTGTGCACCCGAGGTACTCTACGGTTGCCAACTTGGCAATCCCCTCCATCGACTGGGACGAACAAGAGGTCGAGGACCTAGATACCATCACCCAGCCTATCATAGCTCACACTAGGGAGTGGGTCGATGGGCGGGTCGCTTGACTAAAGTGACAGGGGGTGGCTCTAACATATGAAGCGCTCAAGAGCAGGCCAGGCGCCACGGAGGACGTTGCCGCCTCTACATCAGCTGGTGAGACTTCCAAGTCTCCCCCCGTCACCAGGTCCCAGAAGAGAAAAGAAGTAGAAACAGCACAGTCTGCGGACCCCACAGAGCAAGCAACAAAGGACACGGGAGGCTCATCTCCCAAGAAGCTCAAGAGAACAGTGATCACAACAGAGGCGCAACCCCCCTTGCTCCTTCCTCCCCCAACTGGTGCGCTGCCTGCTTCTCAAACTATGGTCGCATCATCTCCGCCGGTAGTGGACATCTCTGTCCATCTCGCCCCTTCACCCCCGGCCGGGTCAATTATCAATGTTGGCTCCTCCTCTAGCATGACCACCTCCCCTTCCTCTGCTGCTGCCATGTCACCCATTACCTCCCTGCCTCTGGCAACAATCCCATCGCCGGTTCCCCTTTCCACTATGCCCGAGGCTATTACACGGCACCTGCAGAGTCTTCCCCCCGAGCTCTCACAACTCCCAATGGACCCCGCACTCCAGGCGGCCCTCGCCCAAGCCCTAGCAATAGCTCAGCCTTCGCAACTGCCAACAGGTCCGCCGGCCATGCAAGCCACAATACAGATTTCCAAGGAGTTGGAGGAGCTAGAACAAGAGGCTTCGAAGCCTATCGAAGAGGAGGCCGATGATTATTATGAGCAACCCGAATATGTGCACAGAACCATCGACAAGGTGGCCTACGAGGAAGAAGAGACGAGCTCTTCCAAGGGCGGGGATGGAGAGGATGGCTCAGGTGCCAAGGAAATTATTCGGGTCTTCGATGAAGACAAGGAAGAAGAGTTGGCTCAGCAGCCAAAAGATATTGGGGAAGAGGCAGAATGGTCGCCACGTAATGAAGGACAGCCACAAGAGAGGTAGCCTGAAAAGAATTTACCTGAGACCGAGACCCACGTTGTGGAGAGCCCTGAACCCGAGGCTGCTGAGGAGAGGAAAGAAGAGGAGGCAGCAAAAGAACAAGATCCCACCCAGATATTGACCACTAAGGCACCCATTAAGTGCCTTGTGTTTTATCAAGACTCTGACGAGGAGGATGCTGTCAAGGAAAAGGAAGAGCTTCAAAAGGAGGAAGAGGCAGAGATCTTACGATTAACGGAGAAGGGTGAAGGCAGCCATGAGGCACCCAAAGACAAATCTATCATGCCTGACTAGCTGGAAAAGCAGCTCGAAAAGACTACTCCTGTTCTGAGCGACCCGAGGTCGAGATTGGAAGCCATCTTGGCTCGATCCCTGACCGTAACGAAGAAGGAGAAGAAGCCTAAGGTCCGTTCCAGGATAACCATGGATGCTTCTGGCTCCCGGGCTGCACAAGTAGCAACGCCAACTGTTGACCAGGTCGGGGTAAGCTACAATATCTCCACGATTGACCTGGGGACAGCAACTAGGGAGCAGAAGGTTGGACATCTGGAGGAGTCCGTGGCCACGGTGGTGCATCTGATTAAATAGGACAAGGTCACTAAAGATGAGCTAAAGGCGCAGGTTGCTGCCCTAACTGACTACATCCAGTAGTGGTCTTCAATAGACGACCTCCCCACTACTTCGACGGCCGCGCCATAGCTGCTCTCCAAGGAATAGATAGATAAGCTGGAGAGGAGGAAAAACTTGGAGAAGACCACGGAGGATTGGTTCCAACAAGTTACGAGCGTCAAAAACGTAGGAATCGGCTTGGCTGTGCAGATAGCCAACAAGTTCCTGGACCTGGTTCAATCCTTGGAAAGCACAAAGAAACTCTGCACTGGCTTCCCTGCGATCTACGACTCCGCCTTCCCAAGGGTTGAGGCCATCCTTCAAATGCCAGAAAGCACGTGGGAAGAAAATCTAGAACTGAAGAAGGAGGATCACTGGTTGGTGGATGTGTGGCGCAGAGACCTCATCAACCAGAAGGAGAGGATGGAACAAATCCAGAGCAGGGTGGATCCGGATATTGCATGGATCAAGGAAATCTGAGCTGAATGCGCCAAGTACCTTAAGCTGATAATGGGCCATGATATGCCCATGGTGCAATTGGATGCAGGAAAGGTCAGGTCATACTTTGAGGAAAGGATGAAGGACGGGATAGCCGGAGATATCACAACGGACTTCCTGAGTTTTGTTGTCCGTGCCTTCGATAGATCAGAGCTATTCAGATATCAGGGCTCAAAGTATGATGAGGACTGGAAGCGGCTGGAAGACAACGCCAAAGAATGGAGCTACCAGGCGTTGAGATGCGAAATCCTTGAGGTAGACAAGCTCCAGGCCATAATCCTCAAGCATATCGAGCACACAGCCTCCGAGGAGCAACCAGACAGCCCAGCCAAGGAGAAGGACCTCCCAGAAGAGTAGCTACAGCCAAAGAAACAGCAATTAGCTACAAGACAAAAAGCAAATAGTGGCATCCGCTAGATGACGAAATAGGAAAAGGACAAAGAATGTTTTTTAATTGAAAATCTAATTGGGGGTAGGTGAAACCCTATTTTGTAATGAATCTTGGCCATTCATTTGACTTTTGGGAAACTATAAATAGAGCACTCCTCTCATTTGCAAAGTGAGAGTTGAGTTGTTGTAAAGGCATGCTGCTGAAATTTATGAGAAATAGCATTGACTTGGTGCATTTCCTTGTTTTCTCTCATGTCAATTGATTCACTTCTCCAATATTAGATGTTTAGTTTAGATTTCTTTGCTATTTAGTTAGCTATTCATGTTATTTTGATAATTTTAGGAATGCTGTTGGCTGATTGTGAAGATTCCTATTTTGTTGATGATCCCTTAGTCCATACTTTTTACTGTTTGCTGAAGGTAGACAGCTGTGCAAAGTTAGCCTGGACTTGATTAAAGCTGCCCCAAACACTTATCTTTAGTTCATGCATGTATGTGGTGGATGAAGGATAAAAATCTGCAGCCCTTAGATGATAGCACAATTTCCATGATACTGTGAAATCCCTGGTTAAGTGGGATATTGTTTTGAAGGAATTGTCCATTATAGGAACTCCATTATCACTGTTCGCAGCAAGCTTTAGGCTTAGGAACTTTTCTTCCCCTTCGCTCTTTTTTCACTTTCTTTAGAAACTAAACAATACCAAGGTTCATTGCATCTTATAAAGCCAAATCTAACAACCAGATGGAGTTTGAGACTGCTGTTTGAACCTACAGCCAACGCATAACTGCTTTCATTATAAAAAACTCTTTTTTGAAGATCCAACTTCATGCTTTGTGCTCACACTTTGTATTTCTGTAAGGCCACCTTGTGATTCCAGCAAATCACATCAAACTACTGAGGTATCTTAGCACTGTCATGACCTGACACCCGAGAGACCTTGGGATAGTGTTCTGCAACTCGATTGTGGGAGATTATCTTTCAAGAGAGGTAGTGCACCTGTGCACTGCCTGTGTTGTGAAGTGCATAAAAACACCATCAACAGAACTGGCGCTAGAAGGAGGGCAGCGATCGGAATACTAAGCTACGGGATAAAGCGAAGCTGGATCAGATCGGATCATTCTCCCCGAAAAGGTTTCAAAGGATTCTATGATCACCACCAAATAAGAGAGAATTTGAAGAATTGTAGCCTCTCACGAGGGAAAAATGAGCACAAGGAAGCAGCTTCGCCTCTCCCTCTTCCTCCATCCCATTCGCCTCCATTTCACCCCCACCTCCATTTGGCTAGCCTTCATCTTCCACCCAACCATCTCCAACAGCATTTGCACATCTTCCTTCTGGCAGCCAGTGGTTCGCTCCTCTCCCGGCCCTCTCAGCCCAAAGCACAGTCTAGGCAGCCATAGCTCAAGGGCAGCCCCATATTGTGGTTGTATTGCCAATACAGCCCCAAATACCTGTTTTCCAATAGAAAGTGCCACCTCCACCTCCCCCCATGGCTTGGCTTGCACATAACCCTTCACCGATACACTTTGCTATTTACAATGATATGCCCAAGAATCTAGAGGGCTTTTGTTCGAAATTCCATCCATGTGACATGCAAAGAACAGCCGAAGAGCATATCAAGATATTCGAAACGACGATTACCGAAATGCAGGTGGGCCACGAGGACGTGGCGTGTCGCCTCTTTCCGCATTTGTTGGGAGAAGAGTATTCTATCGGTACATCAACTGCCGCAGTGGATCGACCACGCTGTGGACTTCGGCGAAGAATGCCTTCCTCGCTAGTATACAAGATTCCTCACAACCTCACCGACCTTTACTGCAAGAAGTTCATGTCCATCGGAAGGGAGGCCAATCTAACCTATTGGCTCCTTCCAATGATCGCCTTCCATCGGGCTCATATGAGGCTTCAGGATCCATACCTGCATAATGATGCGGCTGCTCTGCCAGTCTACTACGCGGCCCTAGATAACCTCACGGCAGCGCTGGTAAAAAGGATGCTCACCGCTACCTTACCTTCCACTTATGCCGCTATTGCGCGCAGATTTGGGACAGTACTCCAAATTGCTCCCGCCTCTTTAGGCCTGTCAGCTTCAATCTAATGCAAATTCAGGGGCTCAATCAGGCGTTTGCTCACTAAACTCCTCTCATGAACCAGGTGCCACAATTGTCTATGGTGCCGCATCTGGGGCAGCCGTTGAATTATGCGCCTCCCACGACGCCTTATTTGCAGCCCCAGCAGCAGTATAGCTATTCCCAGATAGCTCCACAGCAGCAGGCATATTCCCAACTGCCCTAGGCACCGTTGCACTTATCGGGACCAGATTTTCCTCCGGCTTATCAAAATCAGCCGGCAGCCCCACCCGCGTTTCTCCAAAATTCGGCCCCATCGCCTGGAGGTGCAGCCGAGAAGGATAAGCTAGAAGAGCTGACAGAGATGATCAAGAAGATGTCCACGGAGATGACGCATCTGAAGAACCAGAATAATCAGCTGCAGGCCTCCCAACGTAATTTTCAGGCCAACCTTAATAGGGACAGTCGAGAGTCTCAGGACAATAGAGATAACAGGGATAATCGGGAAGCGGGCACCTCCTTTGGGCAGAATTATGAGAGGGGGCAGAACTCCAATCAAAATGTAGAAATGAGGCCTTCCCAGAGGCAAAACCGCGTATGGAACACTAGGCCCAACAACGGTGGTGTCCCCACGCCATTCGATCAACCGGCAGGCAATGACAGAACATCCAGCGGTGTGTATCTGGCCGAGGCAGCTTTGTCCAGATGGTGCCGACTTCACAAAACCAGCAGGCATTCTGAGCTGGACTGCCCTGAGTTCCAGACAGCTGTTGAAATCTTCCAAGTGGAGGTATAAAATGCCGTCGATAATGCCAATTGCAGGGATATTGTCCCATCGGAGCCCTATGATTCCTCATGTCTGGTGGTCAATCAGGCGCCGTTTCCGCGAGGCGATCGCAACGAACCCGAGGCCGAGTCCGCCCCTATTAAGGATGAGGAAGCGCAAGAGGTAAGTAACGAATCAGCTTTAGCTCAGCTTTTTGATTCGGTAGATAACGGTCCGGTGGATGAAGAAAAGCCATTTGTGGATGAGGTCCACATGTTCCATCAACGGTCGAGTCCCTATTTCCTTAGAAATAGACAAGCCGGTGGACCCTTCACAACTTCTACCCCACCGAACAACTTCGCCACCCCGCTTGATCCAAATGCTAGCAATAACCCAGGGCTCCCTCATATACCCGCCCAATATCTTAGCAAGAACTAATCCCAAAACCGACCGCAAGGTCTGCCTCAGAGCCAACCCCAAAATCCGCCTGGGCAAACCAAGATTCAAACCCCTAGTTCTCCCATAGGCCAAGCTTTTAGCTCTGAAAATGAGCAAATGGGTGAATATGTAGCGGAAGAGTTCAAGAAGGTCAAAATTAGTTTGTCGGTCTTCGAATTACTCAAGGTTCCTGCCGTAAGGCACGCCTTTTTCAGGGTTCTGAATGAGACTCCCTTATCTAGCACGACACAAGAGACTCCAGCCAAGAGGGTAACCTTCGAGGAGCCCAGGGAGGAACTGGAAGCACAGGACAATACCGGAAGAAGGAATGGTGTGCCCGTAAATCAGTCGGCAAATAGATACCTTGAAAAGGAGCCAGAAAGGGCTAGTAGACAACCTCCCAAGGACCAGCAATTTAAACAAACCAAGGATACAGGCAGTGACAGGAACAAAGGCCAAATAACTCAAATGGACACACCCGTGGGTATCCTCCAAGGGAGACCGGAAACTCCCCCATTCCTAACTACTATTAGGGTCTTTGAGAAAAACTTGCACAACTGCCTGCTCGATTTAGGCGCATCTGCCAACGTCATGCCCTTGGCCGTATGCAAAGCTCTTGGTATCACCCCCACGCCTTCAAAGAGAAAGGTCACCCAACTGGACAAAACATAGATTAACATTGTGGGCAAAATAAACTGCATCCCCATGCAAATCGTTGTAGACCCCCGGATACAGCAAGTTGTGGACATCCAAGTGGCAGACATACCTGATGCCTATGGAATCATTCTGGGGAGAGAGTTCACCAAGGCGCTAAACGGATACACCACCACCGACCTTTCTCACATGTGGCTGCCATGGAAGGGGCTGCCAAATCAGATTCATATTGACCGTGAACCCCAGATGAAGTATATGATCACGGAATACAATAATCTCAGCGAGGTGTTGTTCGCTGAGACCGACTTGGGGAATTATCACCCTTTTGCTTACCAAAATGAGCTTGAGTTTCAGGAAGAACGGGCAGATGAGGTATTGCTGGTATTATGTAGTCCCTCGGCGGGTTCTGAGCAAATGCCCCCAGATGCAGAAGTGTTGGCAGAAGCTGATGACGAGCTAGATAAAGATGACAACTGGGGATTGCTCGATGGCTTCCAGGAGTTTATGGAAAAATGCGCAAGAGATCAGCTCAGCCTAGGAGCTAGAATGAATTTTCAAGACCTATTATTGCCGAACTGGTGTAGGGTACACAATGCTGCTCATTCTGAATTTGACTGTTGCTTGTGTCAAGCAGCCATCGAGCATATTAAGAAAGCAGCTGCTCCTCCGACAGAAACACCAAGGAAAACACCAGAACCACCTGCTGATCGTTGCCTCGACCCGAAAAACCTTCTTAAGATCACAAGGCCCGCTGTCCAGCCAAAAAAGAACGAAGGCTCAGTCAGACCCGAAGATAAGGAATCCTCTGAATGCTGGACGCTCCGATTCGATGGATTGAAGTCCAAACAAGGAGCCGGAGCAGGGATCGAACTCATCAGTCCAACGGGTAAGACATTTCTCCCTGCCCATCGATTGCAGTTTTATTGCACCAATAACGTAGCAGAATATGAGGCCTTAGTCCTTGGCCTTCTTATGGCCTTGAGGAAAAATGTGAAAGTACTACAAATCTTCGGGGATTCTGCACTTGTGGTTAAGCAGGTCAGGAAATTGTACTCCTGTCATGACCGAAGACTCACCAACTATAGACACAAGGTGTGGGATCTCCTAGAGGGCCTAGATGCGGTCAACATACAATTGATCCCTCATGCTCAGAATCGCACAGCTGATGCCTTGGCTCAAGCAGCCAGCACGTTACAGCTCCTCTCATTGTCTGGGCTCAAAAAGTTCACTGTTGAGCTAACATCTACGCCATCGGTCCCTGACAATGTTACCCACCTACAGGCCTTCAATGATGATAAGCATATCCTCTAGTTCATCACAAGTTCTGACGTTTTCGCTGCCCAAATAATTGATGAAGCTGATCCGCAGGAGGCTGAATTGGACATAGAGGGGGTTATCAATCTGAAAACCAACACGATATCCAAAGGTATGGTTCAGCTGGAGCGTGTATTCGACCTGGATCAGATTAGGGATCAGGATCGGCAAACAAAAAAGGAGGCTATAAGCAGCCAGTGCAACACTCACAACCTAGGAACGGCCAAGGATACCAAGAATATTTTTATTGGGAAGGTATGTACGCCCGAGGAAAAGAAGGGAATCATAGATGCATTGAAAAGATATCCTGACGTGGTGGCATGGAGTTACGAAGACTTGAAAACATACGACACCTCTGTCATCATGCACACCATCCCTCTGAAGACGGAAGTAAGACCGTTCCGCCAGCGGCAGCGCCCTATTAATGCCTTGTTGGAACCTGTCGTTTACAAGGAGGTACAAAAATTACTTTCAGCAAGAATCATCTTTCCTGTTAGGCACTCTACGTGGGTGGCTAATTTGGTCCCGGTCAGGAAAAAGAATAAAGAGATCGACAGCGCGGGATTTGCCAATCTCAATCGCTGCAAAAGTGATAACTATCCGTGCCTTCACCGATGAAGTGTGCTACAAATCGCCAATGGCTCCTGCGATGATGTCGCTCCTCGACGGATATCTCGGTATAATCAAGTAATGGTACAATAATGAGGATCGCCAATAAGATCGCTCACTACTAAGGGGACATCGCATACGTAAGAATGTTGTTCGTCATCAACGCCGGCGCCACTTTCCAACGCGCCATGGATATCGCTTTCAAGGACCTGATTGGAAAATGTATAATCATCTATATGGATGATTTGACCGTATTCTCCAAGAAGCGAGGTGATCACGTCTCCGACCTATGCAAAGTATTTCAGAGATGCCGGGAATTTGGGGTTTCTCTCAACCCCAACAAGTGCATTTTTGGGGTGACCGAAGGCAGACTACTCGGGCACATCATCTCAGAGCAAGGAATTTCCATTGATCCTGAACGCATTGAGTCGTTACTCAAGATTCAGCCCCCGGGCAGCAAGAAGGAATTAAAGTCTTTCTTCGGAAAGATCAACTTTGTCCGGAAATTCATCACAGGTTTCGCAGAGATCGTCAAACCTCTCAATGCCATGCTCAAGCAGGACGCTAAAGTTGAATGGACGCCAGAGGCCAAACAATCCTTTGAGGAAATCAAGCGGGCCATTGCTGAGACACCTATGTTAGTCAGTCCAGATTATCTAAAGCCGTTCTATATCTACTCATTTGCTTCGGAGCATTCTTGTGCTAGTATGTTGACCCAAAAGGATGACAAAGGAAATGAGCATCCGATCACCTTCATGAGTGCACCCCTCAAAGATGCTGAATTGTGTTACCACAACATAGAAAAGCAGGCGTACGCTCAAGTAGGGGAGTAGAAGAAATTTAGGATACCTGCATTCTACGAACAAGGTGTTCGAATCGCCCCCACTCCAGCTAGCCAAAATGCTTCATGCAAAACGAAAGGTTTAATGGAGGCTGGCGGGTCACCCCGCCTCCAAGAATATGATATGAGATCCAAATCCAATGAAATTGGTAAGGGTAGGTACCACTGCATAATGGCCGTGAACGGCACAGAGGGGCTTCTAATGACCAACTCACTTCGCAGACAGCGAATATCACTTTGAAGATCGCCTCCTCGAGAATGGTACCAAGACGTCGTTTATTATTTGCTAAATCATAAGTGTCCACCGCATCTGCAAGGAGTCCAAAAGAGGGCCCTGAGATTGAAAAGCAATGGTTATATGTTACAGGGTTCCATTCTTTATAAGAAGAATCATGAGGGAGTTTATTTAAGATGCCTCGGTAAGGAGGAAGCAAAACGCGTTCTGAGGGAGTTTCACAACAAGTTTGGTACGGGCCATGGCTCGAGTTCTTCTACCTATTAACGTATATTATGGTAGGGTAACACAACCATCTTCAAGGATGCCCATTGTCATGTTCGTTCATGTCATACGTGCCAGACCGCTGCCACCAAGGAGAGGAATGCTGCTGCCCCACTGCAGCCCGTGCTGGAGGTAAGGCCTTTTGCACAATGGGGTCTCGACTTCATCGGTCCGGTAAGCCCTCCATCATCGGTGGGACACAGGTACATTCTGACCGCTACTGATTATTGTACTAGATAGATGGAAGCAATAGTTTGTAAGCATTGTACAACTGAAGTAGTTACTGATTTCTTAGAAAGTTTCATTTTAAATCGCTTTGGTTGTCCGTATGCTTTGGTATGTGATAATGGACCTGCCTTCGCCTCATTAAAATTTTCCAGCTGAGCGTTTCACTATGGGATTGCCCTCAAATTCTCATCTAATTATTACCCTCAGGGCAATGGTCTTGCCGAGTCCACAAATAAGAATTTGATTACCATGATCAAAAAGCTGTTAGATAGGAACCCCAAGGACTGGCATACCCAGCTCCGTTTTGCCCTTTGGGTTGATCGCACTCGCCATAAGGCCGCCCTTGGTGATTCCCGTTCCACCTTGTCTATGGTCTTGAGCCAATATTCCCCATCCAGCTAAAAATTTCTACTCTTCAGTTCATCAACGACTTCTATGAAGGAGGAGATCGTAGGGAGGCTCGTTTAGCTAAACTTTTACATCTAGAGGAAGTTCGAGACCGCGCAATAGAAAATTTCACCAAACATCAGGGTGTAGTGAAGAGATGGTTCGACCGCCGAGCCAAAATCAAGGCCTTTAAGATTGCAGACTTGGTCTTATATTGGGACAAGGCCCACGAAAAGAAAGGGGACACAATAAATTCGACAAGCTCTAGCTTGGCCCCTTTCAGATAGCCGAGATTTTGGGAGATAATGCCTTCCGCTTAAAGAACTTAACGGTGAAAATGTCCCGTTGCCAGTCAACGGGCAGCACCTAAAGCGTTACTTCCAGGCATGAGCTCCTTCGAGCTCTTTGCTGTAAATACCTGTGCATAGGTTAGAGTAGTTGCTTTCTTGCTTGTTTGCGTTTTGTTCGCGTCGCTTTTTTGCTTTCTCCCTCCCGGCGGTTTTGTTTTGAAAGAGGTTTCCCGCTCCTTTGTGGTGGTCGTGCTTGCCTGACAAGCGGTTCACTTTGCTGTCCGTTCTTTGTGTTCTGTGGCTAAACATTCGCTCTAGATTATCGGTCTTTACAGAGCTGTCCGCGAATGATTTCCCTGTCTGAATTCTGCTCAGAACTTGACCCTTCGCCGGATCTTCTTATCCACATCTCGGATTTCGCACAAATCACATAAATAATAAATTCTGAAGGGCCGTGCTATGGTTGTCATGACACCCAAGTGAGTGAAAAATATTAAGTCTACTCCAGTGACCACTGCAGTCTCAAACCCATTGTAGGCTTCACTACTTACCCGGCCAAGCTAAACGGTAAAAGAGGAATAAAATATCAAAGCAAAAAGAGAGAAAATAAACTCTGAAAAAGAAAAATAAATGACCGTATGGGCGTTTGGATAACTCTACCGGGGCTATGGACGCCCGGCCGACAGTAGAGCAATATCCATGAGATTGTAGCGACAACTCCGCCGGGGCTATGGATGTCTGACTGGCAGCGGGGCAATGTCTAGGTTACTTTTGGTGTTAGGCAACTTACGTAGCTTACTTGGTTAAAGTAATAACCTTAGTTACTATCCCTAGGAAAGGAATGAACTCACTTCACACACACTTTCGAGATGTCATATAAGCTGACCCAATTAAGGATCTCGTTCTCCCGAATTCATCCTTGGAAGCCGTTTCTAGTCTGCGAAACCAGAGATTCTAGGTCCTAAATGAATATTTATCCCTAGAACGCTCTGGAGCGTTCTCCAACGGAGTCGCCATTTGTTGTGCCCTCAGCACACACGCCCCGTTCGGAACGGGGACCCTCTTTTCTTTCACCTTGTCGGGTCCATCGGGGCTGCCTCGTTTTGCATGTCCCTCTTTTTGGACGTTTTGCATGGTCGATATTACCCTAAAGTTTCATCCTAAAATCGACCGTGGTTTCCCTTATGGTTTTTTGCTGCCCTCCAGGGCCTCATGGGTTCCTTGGGCCTTTCGGGCTTTGGGGAAGCCCTGGGCCCCTCCGGGCCCAAGCCTACGGGGTTCCC